>JAJOOO010010996.1:0-21684 GCA_029582685.1 Solanum piurae
TCTTTTTTATTTCGTTTTAAATTTTAGTTTCAAGCATTACTACAATCATATTAAAATGGGGTATACCAAGTCATTAACTTCTTGCGTCAAATTCTATGGTTCTAAATCTTATCTCTATTTAATATTTATCAACTTATTACTTGTATAATTATGTTAACAATTCATATAATAATTGTCTCACTAAAAGGATGTTTTTTCAATGTTAATTTGATAAAATCTTACCTAAAACTAATAACTAAAAAAACAATATTAAAATACTAATAATTTTCATCTAAATAGTGTAAAAAAAATAAACTTTGAATAAATATGTATATGAAGTTTGATTATATTTTAGGTCCCGAATTGAAATTTCTCTTTAGGCCTCCAATCATGTTGAGCCGCCCCTGACACCTAATATTAACTTTCATGCATCCCAACAACGGGAGAAAGGAACATGGCTTTAGTCTAATTATGATATAGGAAGGTGCATGGCAAGATCTATAATTAATTAGCACTAATAATCTCTTGTGGTTATTTATAAATTGAATATTTTAATTTTTTTTTTATTAGGTGTAAAATGAAGATCTTTTATAAAAAAAGATTAAAAAAAAACTAAAAAAATCAAATTTCTCGTAATTATGTGAGAAAATTGCTATTTTAAACAAATAAATAATTTTAAAAAAAAAATATTTTCATGTTCTAGATACGTGTGTTTGCTTTCCTAATCATTTTATTATTACTATTATTTCTCAATTATTTTAAGTTTATGTTTTTTATTCATTGGACAGATCAAACCGCCACCTCATGTCTAGACAAATAATTTTGAAAAAAAATAAGAAGATGAATAAACAATAAACTAAAAAACAAGGATGAGACACTATCTAAATCACAATTGTACGACTTTGACCTTTCGAACTTTGGACTACACTCAAATCCATGTTACACCAACTATAGTGACTTCACATCATACGGGCCGGGTTCTCGTGATATGATTGGGATTTTTTCATTTTAAAATAAAGATTTTTTATTTGAGCTTTTAAAACAAAAAAAAAATCGAAGGAGAGTGTCGTTCTAAAAAATGAGTCATGTAATACACGATTTAATTTTAATTGACAGACTTCAATACGAGTATCAGACATGGAATGAGAAACTAATTAATAAAAAAAATGAAAAAACTATATATAGTTGCCCTAGGAAAATTTTCAACTCTTAGAATCTCTAGGTGGGCATTAGAATGGCTTTGTTAAAATAGCTCAACTATATATAATGCATATATGTCCACTAAAAGTTATTGAAAAATAGTAAATAGAATCTAAATTAGATCATATCTTAATAGCCATGGATTAACTTCTTCTTTTTATTGAAATGTTTGTTGTTTTGATAATTAGCCCTAAACCTCAATGCTCAAACTTCAAACACTATACTTTGGACTAATATTTCTCAATTATCTACATAAAAAAGGAAGAGTTTAATTTATTTAAACCGAAAACATATACTAATTCTGTTTTCAACTTAATTAACAACTTAAATACTTAAGTCAAATAGTCACATACTTTGATATTGTAACAAAACAAATAAAAGATTCTAGATTCAAATCTCACAGCCACCCCCCCAAAACACACACATCTTCTTTTACGCCTTAATTAATTAAAAATAAATCAGGTCCACATATAAGTATGCATATGGTAATTAACTAATTACAAATGTTTTTTCATAACTTTAACTTTTAGATTAGTCATACACTTCAACAATTATCATTATCTAATGTACTTCAGGCCATAATAAGTAAATTTAGTAACCTAAAAAAAACATAAATGAGACATGTAATGTATTATAACAAGTCAAACTACATTGAAAGGGGAAAACTTTCTTATACTGGTCAGTATATATAAGTTAAATCCAAAAATTGGAAAAGGACAAAAACAACAACAATATAATTTTCTTTAAGAAGGATAAGAAGAGAGTAAATGAGGAGGAAGACAAGAAGAATCTCTCCAAACCCTAGAATGTAACCTTAGAATTTCTTTTGCTTTTTCCTTGGTCTTTGAACAACTATCCACTTGAATCACCAAACACAACTTTGACACCACTCCCACTTGCAACATCTCTTGAAGAACCTTACAAGTTGCTGAAAATTTTGAAATGGAACAAAGTATCCTCACTCCTCTATCACTTGCTACTTGTGAAACCCTAAGTATTTTCTTGGAAACAATGGCTATTCCTGCCCCATGGTTCAATAACTCAGCCCGGCCCTCGGCGCAACTACAAAGTTGGTGTAAAATTGTAAGGATTAATTCACAAGATCTTCTTTCTATTGTATCAAGAAGAAGCTCAATTAGGGTTGATATAGCTCCAACTTCAATTGCTTTGATTCTATTTCTACCCCATGGACAAAGTTCCACTAGTAATTTAAGTGAAGCCTTTGTAGCTTGTTGTGAGATTAGTTTGTTATTCAAAAATAACAATATTTCTTTAAAATATTCTTGTTTTGCACCAATTAATTGGCATGGATCAGCCACATTGAATGCTGATTTTAATAGCATTATTGCATAGTCTCGAGATTGGTAATTCCCACATTTCAAGAAATACAATAAAGAATCTAAGAAAAGTTCGTCTCCATGGTCTTTGGAGACGAACTTTTTTAGGGTGTCATCGGAGGGATTAAGATGGAAAAGAATATCCAATGCTTCATCACTTGCCTTAGTAGTGAAGTACTCGAGTACAAGTGGTGTCTGACTATTATCACAACTCAACTTGTATGATTCGGAATCTTTTGGTGAAACAATGTCAGATGGCACGACTTTTTGTAAAATGGTGTCTCTGCCACTGATCCTGAACTCTGAATCTTGAATAAAAGTCACTTCTTGCTTCATTATAATTGAAGCTAAGAAATCTACAACCTCACATGATTCTAAACATTTCTTGTTGCTCTCACTTGCATGAACAATAGATTTAAGTTTCCTCAAGCAAGAAAGTTGCATTTCTTGGGATTGCACGGCTTCTTTAAGGAGTTTTAGAACATATGATTTTGTTACTTGAGACTTTGGAGTAGGAATCCTTTCAACACCATGGGAAGAATTCATGATGCACCAAGATTGGATCACACGACGAAGAGTGTGGTTTGGGGTAAGATCCATGGTCAACAACTCTTGTTTGGTTATGGGACAAGTAGTGTTCTTGCACTTGAATAGCCATTTCTCTATGTTCTCCCTATCATAGGTTATTCCGGTTGATGTTGTAACCGGATCCCTCATTAGTTGCATTGATATTGGACAAAGGAAATAATCCGGAACTTCAACATCTTCCATATTAGTTGGTCGTGATCCCTCCATCCCTAATCAAATATTTCAGATTCGAGCCTGAGAATAAATAGTGTTTTTGCTCCTTGGTGAATTTATTCAAGACAAATATGAATTGATCGGATGGTTAAACAAAAAAGTTCATATTTGAAGAAGCAAAGAGATATATAGATCTCTTGAAGGAGGAATGGACCAATTTTGTGAAGGGAAGGGGAAAAGGAAGTAGTGTATTGTGATGGGAATTAGTGATGATTTGTGTGGAGAAAAGAGGAAAATAGATACTTGTGAACAAACCACAGCTTTTTGGGAATCTATTTGACACGAATCTTGTTAGTTAGGTCAACAAACTTCTGATATTGAAATGTTTAACCTAAAGAATGATATACCCTAAGGGGAAGGGAAAAGAAAGTAATGTTTTGATGAATATAAAGAGAAACTTTTCAAGAGATTGAAGATATTGAAATGTTGGTAATGGATTTGTATGGAAAAAAGAGGAAAACTAGTTCATATATATACTATTTGTGAAGAGAAGTAATTAATGCATGCAAATTGATAAAAGGAAAGAAAGTCAACACAAGTAAAATTCAGAAGAGAGAGAAAGTGAATCATGATAAGAAGTAAGGGATCTTAATGTACTTTTTCCAAGATTTTGGAAAAATTAAATGAATATAATAATTTATAGTATTATTTTAAAGAAAATTACGAATTACTAAAAGGGAACAAAAAAGTGTTCATATTCTAATGGACGTACATATAGACTTATATACAAATAATTAAATAAATAAACACCTTTGCGTACTTAATTTTAACCTACTAGATTTAAGTGAATCATAAGATAGATCAGGGCGGGGAGAGGGTATTAGCTATCATTTCTGATTATCTAATTACTATAATATTTATTAAATACGTAAAATTACATTTTGTTTAGAGAAAACTATTTTTTTTTAAATATCTTTAAATTCACAATATAGTGACTCTAAATAACGAAACTCAAGTAAAACTTGCATTATAATTGCATGAAAATTCATCATCCCTAAAACTAGGAATGACAAACAGGACGGTTGTGGAACAAATTCACATAAACCAACCCGCCTTCCTTCGCCCACCTCAGATTTTAAAAAAATATTATTTGAATCCGCTCTGTTCTGCCATATTGGACAATTGTGGACCAAATCCACATAAATCTTGCAAAATTTTGAACCCGCCTTCCTCCGCCCCCGCATCCCGGAGCAGAGCCACCTTGTGGTCAGGGGGTTCATTTGAACCTCATTCGACTTGGAATATTATATTATTTATACATGATTAATATATTTTTTTATGTATATATAGTAGATGTCGAATCTCTTTTCGCTTATTTATGTGTTTACTTCTCTAGATTTTAAACACCTTAATAAAAATTCTGATTCCACCACTGCCTGCATCAAATTTTGAAAAAAATAATATTATTTGAACTCGCCTCATTCTGCTCCATTGCCAAATCTACCTAAAACTTCATTAAAATCCTCAAACAATAATATTCAAAATCTTGTTTCCTATTTTGTAATTTCTCTTGGATAAGATAGGATAGAAAAGAAAATTGTAGAAAAATACAAAGAGACGACTTATTGGATGGGATGAATTAAATGTGTATGTGTGAGACACATTGGGGGAAAGACTTTGGTGTTGGTTTGTGTGTTCATGGTTGAAGTGTTTCTTTATTGACCTTTTGAATTGATCTATTGCTTCGGGAAAAAAGGAGTGGGGGGTGGGGGAGGGGGTAGCATTTTTTATTTTTTAATAAATGTGAGGTATTTAATTGGTTATAAAAGCAAACTCAGAATAATATAATAGTAGAATGGTCTGGTGGACCCTTATACTTATATAGGATTGTATATGAACCCTTCTACTTATCTTTTTGTCATCTGGACCCCTGAACCCATCCAAACCCAACATTTTAAATACTTTTTTGGTTGTGGTATGGTGCGTGTTGCACAAACACGTACACGTTGACCAAAAAGAAAAAAAATTAATCCACGTATGATATTATATTTCACGTGGAAAATGACTCACGTTAAACTAAGAATAGTCCAACCTCGGTGAAATTTTTCAAACCTTCACGACTTTTCCACTTCTCCTCTTCTCCTCTCCGCGATTTCTCCACTAACACATACACATTCGTCTGCGATTTTTGAAACCTTTGCTCAGTTGAAGCTCAGTTCCACTTCGATTTTCGTTGTAAGTTCTTGCCTTTTGCGTTAGTTCTGATTTTTTCATTTTCTCGTGCGTATCTGTTTGATTTTAGGGTCGATTGTCATTCGATTTTCTGAATTTTTTTAGGGATTTTACTTTGGTTTGGGTGTAATATTAGCGTAATATGCTTTCTTAGTTGATGTATGACTTCGAGTGATTCAATGACATATTTCGTGAATTCGAGTAGATTCTAGGGTTTATTCGTAAAATCTCAATTTCGAGTAAAATTAATATTTTATTTTTGGTCAATTGTCTTGGGTATTGATAGAGTTAGAGGTCCATTGTTACATCAATTACATTCATGGTAAGTTAATGGCTTTAACTATTACAACAATTTATTATTTCCTTAAAAAAATTAGGACTTTTTATGTTACATTCATGGTAAGTTTATGGTTTAACTGTAGTTGTTTTTCTTTTGACTTTACCTGCATCATAAGGTAATGGCTTTAACTATAGTGACACTTCAATTTCACTATGGGGGTTGTTTTGTATATGATCCTACTTTAAGGTATGCCAATGGAATCACTAGTGTTGAAAAGATTAATATAGATGTAGATGAGTTGCATATTATGTTGTTTCATAAAATAGCACTGAATTGGGTGTTGAAAATGTTGAGACATTTGGATGTAGAGTTAACAAAAAGGGTACTTTTTACATGTTAAATACTAATTCTGATGTTTTAAACTTTCTTAATGGTTTGAAGGGTGCTGATTTTGTTGATGTATATGTTGTACATCCCATTAGTATACTTTTAGTTGTTGAGGAGATACTTGTATTGCCTAGCACTAATGCTGATGTGTCCTCATCTCCACAACAAGATAATGCTGATGTGTACTCCTCCCCACATAAAAATTGGGTTGATTTGTCATCCTCCCCACAAATAGATAGGGCTAGCGTGTCTTCATCTCAACCATTTGATGAAATTGAAAATAGGGATTTAAACCAAAATCGATCCCCTTTAGTTGAAGAGTAGTCCCCTTTAGTTGAAGAACAATCCCCTGCCCCTAGAGTTGAAGAATAAGCCTGTAACACCCCAGAATTTTTTTTGAACTAAGACTTGAACCGTCCTTCGTTGTGACTAGGATTTTACTAAGGAATTTAAAATTTCTTAAGTATTAAGGTCAGGTCACTAGATGTAGCACCTTGAGTTTCAAAAGAGAACTAGATTGGAAATAGCAAAATCTGAAATTTTGCAAGTTAAGCTAAGTATGAATTTTGAGTTGACTTTAAACGACCATAACTCCTATCTCAGAATGATATAGGTGTTCTACCAGATACCATAGGGAAGATATTTGGATTATCTTTCCAACGCCACCGAGTTTTCTCAGTTTCGAGTTCGTATGAGGAAGATATGTGCATTCGAAGTTGGGCTGTCTAGATAAGAAAAGTCAAAACCGGATTTTAGAGGGGTATTTTGGTCTTTTCTTTACCAAATCAGATTATTTTGTTTTTAGTAGGGTTTTAAGGGTCTAATCTTATTAGGTTCAGTCTTATAATCCTAAAATTAGCCTAGGATTTTAGTTGAGAGTTCAAGAAGAGAAAAAGAGGAGATGATCAAGCGTTCGTCGAGATTCTTGCGTCTTGATACAGATTTTCGACATGAGTTTAATCCCTAGGAGGTATGTAAGCTTCCATAGTGATGGATTTATTCACCCACACACCAAACATATTATTTTCAGCGAAGTTTCATTCTCAAAAAGTTGAAGAATTTAAGTTCTTGATAGGTGTTCTTGAAGTTCTTTCTAAATCTTGTTGTGTTGGGTTTTGATGATTTCTTGAGATGAAATTTAGTAATTTGAGTGTTGTTTTGAGTATATTAGAGTGTACTTATGTTAAGTAATCGAATCCAAGTGATTGGGGAAGAAACCGTTTGATTCTAGGCGAATTAGGGTGAGAAAACGAGCAAGGAAAATTCATCGGATTTTCTGGGTTGGAGCCTGGCGCGATGCGCCAGACAGAGCGCCCCAAACCCTCCTCTGAATTTTAGAGGCTGGCGCCCCGCGCCACCCATATCGCCAGGGTCGCCTGCCCCATCCAGTTTGTCGTCGGTTTCCCCGTTTGAGTTCGTTTAAAGTGCACCTTCACTCCTTTTCGATTCTAACTACTCTAAGCTACTTCTAAACACCTAAAATCATTCCTAACATGATCATAACCTTGAATTCATAATTCAAATTCATGGTAGAAGTGAGAGTTAAGTTTTGAGAATTCTTTCGAATATTCTACGAAAGTCCCTTTGAGTCTTTTTGTGGAGTCTTCTACAACTTCTAGTAACTTGTTTCAAGACTTGAGCAAGTGAGTGTGAGGATGAGGAGAATGTACTCATGAGTCTACTTTGTCATCATGAGATTTTTCATAACGTCCATAACTCTTGAATTCATAATTCACATTCAAGAGAGAGTTAAAAGTAGAGTTCAAGAAAGCCATTGGGTTCAATTGTGAATCCTTTGAGATCAACCATCAATTTGAACTAAGTCTTGAGGTAGTAAATAAGAGAATGAGAAGTGTCGTATACATGAGTTCCATGTAGTTTGTAGACCTTCGAGTCAAGTCGTTAATGCCCATAAACTCCGCATGAACTCCATAAGTTGAGTATCTATGAGAAGAGTAATATCTCCATGTCCTAAGTCTTAAGTATTGAGTTTCTAACCCATTTGAGATTATAATCCTAATCATGGGACTATTACCTATTACCCATGAAGTCCATGAGTTGAGTTGTTCATGCCCATAATTCCGCATGAACATTATAAGTCGAACAGTCTTGAGATAAGAAGTATCTTTGAGTCCTTGAGTTGAGTAGTTCATGCTCATAAATCCCGCATGAACCCTCTGAGTTGAGCATTCTTGAAGTGAGTAGTATTATTGAAGTTCTTCAGTTCCAAGTATTGAGTTCTATCTATGGTTATTAGAAACCTTGCATTGAATCATTCACGTCCATAATTCGGCATGAACCATATTTTAAGAAGTCTTTTACAAATGTTTTAACGTTGTTTTAAGACTTAAGTTTTGAGTTAAGCAAAGAGCAAAGAGTAAAGAGTAAAGAGTTGAGTTCTTTTCTTCAAATGAGTATATCGGGACTATGTATTCCCTAAGAGTAAATATTTTCACATTTAAACAAGAAAGAAAACTTGGATTTCAAAAGAACCGTTGAGCTAATTTTTCAGTAAAGAGGAAACTATGATTTCCAAGAGAGATTTTAAGCTAAATTTTGAGTAATTATCTCAAACCAAAGAAAGATTTTGGTTTTTACAAACATATGAGCTAAGTATATTTTGGGAGTAGTATTGAGCACCGATATATGGATGCGAGTTTAGATAACTCAAGTCTCCATAAACCATGTAGCCATCATGGGTAGTAAATGATCATTCTTTTTAGATGACTCCTTAAGATGCTTTTAGCATAGACTAGTGGATCCACTAAGTTAAGCGTTCTATATGACGGCAAAGTATAGGATAGTTCTGGCAGCGTGGGCAAGACGTTATATCACCACTTAGGCTCATAGTGGTGGTTGTCGGTTAGATAAACTTCCACATAAACTATATTACTTTATTATATAAGTAAAGTTGAATTTGTTATTGCATTTTTTTAACGAACTAAGTTGTTTTTACTGTTTTATAAAGCTTTCCATATATTGCATGTGTGTTGTTGCTTTATATTGAGTTGAGTATCTAGAGTCTAATATCATATCTTTGAGTTGAGTATCTAATTTTTGAGTTGAGTATATTATCCTTGAGTACTTCTGAGTAGAGTAAGTTGAGTAGTTTTGAGTATCCTCGAGTATTCCTTGAGTTGAGTAAGTTTGAGAAGAGGTAAGTATGTTTGCTTTTTATCAAGTTTCAAGCTTATGGTTATGTTT
The DNA here is from genome assembly GCA_029582685.1 of Solanum piurae. Classification (NCBI taxonomy): domain Eukaryota; kingdom Viridiplantae; phylum Streptophyta; class Magnoliopsida; order Solanales; family Solanaceae; genus Solanum; species Solanum piurae. The sequence goes on from JAJOOO010010996.1 coordinate 9,361, forward strand.
TAGAATTTCCCTTACATGCTCGTACATTCCACGTACTGAGCCATTTGACCTGCATCTTTTCATAATGCAGACACAGGTATTCAAGATCATCAACAGGAGCTTCGCTGATACATCCGAGAGTTCGAGTTAGCTATGGTGAGCCTTCTTGCTTACGGAGGATTTCATTTACTTTTTAGTTTAGTGAGGATGTCGTGGGTCTTGTCCCGACTTTCATCTTTATCAGTTAGAGGCTTCATAGATAGTTAATATAGTTGAGAAGTCTGTATTATTTATTTATTTTATTAAATATTCAAAGACTTAAGTTGCCAATTTTGGGGCGAGTTGAATAAATTTTATTATTCATAGTTTTCATTTGAGTTAAAGTTTGAATTTAAGTTTTATGAACTTTTATTTCAGTTTTAAGATTTGTATGCTTGAATCAGTTTTCCGCTTGTAGTTAGCCAGGATGAGGGTTCGCTTGGGGACCAGCAATGGTCTTCGAGTGCCGGCCAAGTCCAGGGTGTAGGCTCGGGTCATGACAAAGCTCCATCCCCTAGAGTTGAAGAACATTTTGATTCTGATTCACTTTATGATGTTGATGAAAATATTGATGATTTGAGTGATTTGGATGAAGAGTTGCTTCAAGCTAGGCAGTCGAATATTTAAGAACAAGTTAAAGAGAAGGCTGATAGAGTAAATCTAGATGAGATACCATCTGAGAATGATATCTCTGTTTATAATTAGAGAAATCACTTCAAAGGCCACTTTGATGAATGCCAAATTAATAGATACATCATTATCTCAAAAGGGTTAATATCACCTTGGGAATACATATTCATGATAAGGATAAGTTCATGAATAAACTTAATGGACAATCCACTTAGTTCAATGGATTTATAACACTTCCCCTTGGATGTCTATAGATAATGTGCCTCGTTAAATCCTTACTAGGAAAAAACCCTGTGGAAAAAATTCTAGTGAAGGATAAAGAGTACACATATCTTTTGATACGCATTATTTGTTGCCTCATTAAAAATCTTGCCAGGAAAATTTTGTTTTTTTGGGTTTAAAATAGAATACGATAGTTTTTATAGTCGCCACTTAATTTGTTAAGTAAAATTAAGAAAATCATTATTTTCAACGGATTAAAACAAAAAATCCAATGAAAAATATTTAAAGGGATTCGGGGTTCTTAAGAAATATGCATACTTGACTAAGTTGTGAAAATAAACCGTTTGAAACTTGACATTGTTTTTAAGGGAAAGGGAGTTATTATAAAGGGCATTTATTTTAGTGAAATACAGTGAATATTCTAAAGGTCAATTTGAAAATAAGTTTATTTAATTTCAGACTCAAAATGGCTTTTCTTTTGGAGAGTTGAATTTTTAAAACCTTAAGATTAACAACAATTAATAACAAGTATACACAAAATGACAATTAAGATAGGGAAAGAGTATTTGGGCCCAAGTCTTGGTCTGTTCGCCTGAGCCAATACTTGGGCCTAATTTCTGCTTTGTGAGCTTTTGGCCCAACACTTAGTACATGTCCTAGACTTTTCTTCAAATTGACTTTCTTTGGCCCAAATCTTTCCTTTTGTACCTGTCCTAATAACTAACAAATAATAATAAAAATAAATGGGTTTTTGGCCCAATTACAATACAACACAAAAAAAACTGAAATTTTAGTACTTTGGGCCTATTTCTCCTGCTTTTTTACAGAATATACAACTGTTGTATATCGACTGTATCACGCTGTATATTTTCGGCTCTCGGGACCTGTAATTTTGCTTCTAAGCCCGTATTTCTTTTTCCCTTGCTCCAACACGGGTGAGGCTGACTCGAGACGACTCAAGAATATGCAAGGAGAAGTCCAAAATGGACTCGGATGGAATTTTCACATGCAAATAAAGAGTAAAAAGATGAGCATTCACACTTGAGACTATTCCACAAGAAAAACACCTCTGATAAAAATACGATAAATAAGACATAGCTAAAAAAATATATCAGCATACACGAAGGGGAAATGGAACATACATCCACATATACAAATAGAGGCCAACCAGTGAAAATCATATGAACACTAATTCGAGTATCATTCTTTCAACATAAACTAAAGGCAATAGAGAAAAATAACAAGAAGTGTTGGGAACTTTTCTCCAAGTTTGATTGGTTTTAAAGAATGTTTCCAAACAAGATTTACAATCTACAATATAAGGAGAACAAACTAATTATAAACTAGTATTAAATAGTAATATTATCAAAATCAAAACAATCCTTTCCCCTCTAGTTTTAAGGATAATTAGTCCAATTATAAATAAATACAAAGTAAGCTAAGCCATTATATTATAATCCAAACAAATGAGCTAATGTTACTTCACCCAACTTCATAAACATCATACCAATCATAAAACACGATCTCATCTTAAAGTGGTACACTTAATGATTTCGGAATAAACGAGATATTTGAAGCAAAATCTCAACACAACTCATTAACACTTCACGAGATGATCTGAAACTCCGGGGAAGATAAATGAATCGAATAAGATCACATAATATTTGAACTCAAACTCATCTTTATACAAATCTCTTATTTAAATCAGAAAAGTATACATCCTTAATGCCTTCATAATAAAATGTTAACAATCATATATAAGAGACTTACTATTATTACTAACCCTTATATAATTTTTTCCAGATTCTCATGTGTTAGACACTCTAAGCATAAGAAAATATTACCGAGACAAATAATCTATGCTACTGATTAACAAAGCAAAGAAGAAATAATCAAGAACCAATTTTAAATTTGAGTTTCAGTCCATTCATAGCAACAACTGATAACCCAAAATAAATGGCAAACATTACACTACTAGAATTCCAAGTTAGGCAAGATTGGAATGTGAAAAAATAAATAAATTAAGCATATGAACCTAACAAAGTTAACCTAATCTACAACATAAAAGAATCTAAAATAAAAATGAAAATTGAGGATTACCCTTTTAAGTACAGCGATTGGGACGAGGAGTAGAGAACCTTTTCCGCCTTCACCACAAAATGAGCTTCGAGAATTTTGAGAAGCTCTATCGAACTCCAACGAATTCGAACAGGGAAAATCACTAAGCTTTTTGATCTCCCAAGTGTATGTTTTGCAGCTATTTCTGGAGATTTTCGATCTCTAAGTCTATTTTCTTTTTATGGAAATTTCCTCTGTTTTGAGTAATAAATCAGTGTCCCCTCCAAAAATCTCCCAAAGCGTTAAACGAAGATTTTGATAAGAATTTCCAAATTTGAAATTTAAAAAATCTCCCTCCTGAAGAGATAAGGCTGGCCAGCAAGGAATCGTACCAGACTCGTACAATTCTCAACGGATAATAGATGATGGTCGTCCGATTCGGAACAAGGATGCTTGAGGTGCGGAGATGAAGACACCTGGATTTGAGTATGATTCCCGTACGGAGGATAAGGGAGAGATGAGACGCACGAGCTGGGCTCGGGTCTGGGCTGCGATTCGGGTTCGATTTGGTTGTTGTTCTCGATTTCTCATTGGGAGGAAGAAGAACAGTACGGGCGTCGGGTCAGGTCGGCTGGTACTGTTTGTTGTTGTATGTTGGTGGGTATTGAAATGTATTGTTATTTTTTGGGCTGCAGGAAGTGGGCTGGTGGGTTGGGAATTGAGTATAGTGGGCTTCTAATAGGCATTAAATTGTTGTTGTATTGTGCAAAAGTTGGGCCTCAACTGAGTTGTTTTCAATCTCAAAGTTGAGTCAAAAGCTTGACTGAAAAAGGTTTAAGAGTTGAGTAAAAATGGCTACAATTGAATTTAAGACTAGGCCACACGGATTGTGATTATAACCATTGGTCGAATTGAATTAATTGGTGAACTCGACTAAAAGTTAAATAAGATGAATTAATGTAAATCAATTAATGAGCTTCTTAATCTTAACAAAATAAAATAATTAACTTGATTATAAACTAATTAACCTAAACTATAGACTATTGCATAATTAACCAAATCTTTTTAGATGATTTTCGAATATTTATAAAATAAACTAATTATATAAAAAAAAACGTATTTATTATTAAAAATTATAAAAGAGACCAAAATTACTTCAAATACTTGAAAAATATTTTAAAATTTATAAAAAACTAATTATTTTAAATCGTTTGAAATTTAAGAAGCTCGATGATTAATTTATATTGTGGAGGTCCAAAATTGGGTGTCAACAAATCCAGTGGGACAAAACCTCAGTCAAGGAAAATAAGAGTGCAACGTGTATAATACTCACCCTGATTAAAACATCACTTAATTTCTTGTGATGATGTCATTCAATCTTATATACCAACTTCTCAAATATTGCCAGTGTCTTTGTGATCAAATCACATTCACGAAGATGTTGCATGATTGAACTCATCCTGATATATCATTTTCTGGTTTCATGGATATGATGAGGCTTTGAGCTTAGCCGAATACATTCTTGAAAATCACTTTATTCGTGACCTCATTGTTGCAACTAAATTGCTCATTCAACTTGTTCATAGCAACAATCATCTTGTGGACACTTTCATTTGCAGTTGATTATCTTGTAGAATAACTTCAAATAAATTTCTTTGATGTTATTTCAACGTCTTCTCGTTGGGAGGAGCAGAATCTTGCCAGCAAATTTACTGTAAAACAGATATCTGGTCGAGTATTGTTAGCAAGATGCATTAATGCCCTGATTGCACTAAGATATGGAGTTTCATCTCCAAGAAGCTCTTCATCATTCTTTTGAGATCAAAGTGAATCTTTATTTATGTCAAGCGATCTCATAGTCATTGGGGTACTTAATGAATGTGATTTATTCATATAAAATCGCATCAAAACGTTTCCGTGTATGTTGATTGATGGACAAATATTTCATTCGTCAAATCCTCAATTTGTAGGTCAAGATAAAATTTTGTCTTTCCAGGATCTTTTCATTTTAGATTCCCTTCTCAAACACTCAATAGCTTTTGAAAGCTCTTTAAGAGTGTTAATAATATTCAAGTCATCAACATACACAACTATTACAACAAATTCAGATCCTGACCTTTTCATAAAAATGCAAGGACAATTAGGGTCATTCTTTTTGTACCCTTTTCTTCCTTGATTATTTCAATCCATATAAGAATTCTTGAAGCTTTTTTGAAAAAGTTTCTTTCAAACTTTTATATGTTTCAGACACCTTGGTTGCTTGAAGGATTTTCATATAACCTTCAGTATTGTCTAGCTAGACATGATAATTATTCATTATATGCATTCAAGTTTTACATATTGCCAAATCAAAACAAATCTCATTGCATCCACCATAGGAGAAAACATCTCCAATAATGTTAGGATTTTTGCGACAAACCTTTATGCCCCAAGGCACAAGCCGTACTTGATATCTTACGATTATACCATCGCATGCTCATTTATTTGTACCTCGCTGACATTATACCTTGATTTATGGACTATCAATCTAAAACATCACTTTTCTAAGTGAAACACAATATACTTGAATTATGCATTAGACTTGGCCAATTATTTATCTGTCCACACCATATGACAGATTTGAATTCAAAATCCTCGTCACAATTTATATCATTGAGTGCTACTTCATATCAAAGATACCGTCGACGTTTATTTGATATCGATTTCAATATGACATAACTTATCGAGATCTCTTCATTTTTCAGGTACCTGAACCTTTTTCAAGATTTTATGAAGTGTTATGTCATGGTGCTCTTTTATAGCACTTGTCTCATTATCATGACCATATTGATCATTTTCTCCTTTCCTTCTTCAAGGAATTTTACTTTTGGAATCGATTGGTCTATTACGCTTCAGGCGTATCATAGACTCTGTCCTTCAAGGACTTCTCATTGGAGCATTTGCAGCTGAATTGTAACATAGGGTCAGTAAATTCATCTTGCAATAAATTTGCAACATTATGCAAATGAATTATCACTTGAACTTCAAGTTCACATTTTCTTTTAACGAGGATCTAGATAATTCATAATTAATCTCACACCTAATTTTCAGCTTTCAGTTATCTCTCCCCCTAATGTTAGAAAATCTAACATTTATCCCAATCTTATTTGGGAATTCATCTTTGTGCGTGGTGGAACAATTAAATCATAACCGCACATTCAACGTTTTAGATGAATTTTTTTTGGTTCCTGACCCAGAACCAATTTCGATAGGGGACTTTTGTTGGCTTGATGCATACAAGCGTTGCTACATGTTAAATAAATTCATCTCATACCAAATTTCATTTTTTGAGAAATTTGTTCTTATTATTAATGATTTAGCTATAATTAGAGGCATACAATTTCTGCTAAACCAACCAGCATTATCAGTATAATTTCATAGTTTGGAACTACGCTCTTAATTTAACAATTCGAGCAAACAACCTTACAAACACAACAGAGCACATGTGATAATCGCATAGATGCATCTATCATACAGTTACAAATGGTCCACATGGTAGGTGAATAAACCCATATTCACCTTTTTATATGTTCCAAAAATCGCAGGGAGTACAATCTCAATCTTAGCTAGTACAATGATACAATGATCAAATTATCAGAGAGCAAGCAACACAAGAGAATTTTTGAAGAATATTTGATTTCTTCAGTATATAACTATGTGAATTCTCAATTATTTTTGCATCATATTTAACTGGAATGGCCAACTGATCTTTATTTCAGTACACTTATAGTTTGCTTTTGCATGTGATTTCATCAGCATGTCCATGTTTGTGTGCAACAAACAAGAGTAAAAATGGATAATCTTTTACATAAATATTTATAACCCGCTTAGGTTGGTAGTAATCTGAAGATATTAAGTCTTTTCATAATTTATAGTCTCAATATTTCTTTTCAATTTATCTGAAACTTGAAAAGTTTCTTTTGAGACTTACTACAATCAGTTTCTTTTGAGACTTACTACAATCCCAATATTATTCCTCTGGCAATTACACAACTTGTTAGAGTTTGTAATTAATTTTTGTGTACTATCACATATTTCATGACACCATCCATATGGTGAGCATCTCCTTCAAGGAGAAAATTATATTATTATTGTCATGGTCAAAATTATTACGAGCAAGACATGTCTCTTGCTTTACTTTTGTTGTACCATAGGTACACAATCAATGACAAATTTGTATTGCCACACAATAATATTATTTTGGTCATGGCCACAACCTTGATAGGCAAGGATTATTTCTTTCTTTTGCCCTTTCGGTAGTTCACAATAAACATATCATAATATCTATGACGTATAAACGTACACGACCATTGACCATTCCTGCCAAATAAAATTTATTTATTTCTCTCAAACCTCCCGTAGAGGTGAGTTGTGACATATTTTCAACCATACATGAATATGTTCTTATTCATATTTTTTCTTCATATCTTGCCACATTCACTTTTAAGATTGGGCAAACATTCACATGCTTATTACAAGTCACAATCTCTTCATGAGTTGACCATAACCATTTATACATGGCATACCTTTATATTTGACATATTTACATGACTCACCTCAACATCACTTTGAAAGATAAAGTGCACCATCACTTTATATTCTTTCTTTTGATGGAGGATTGACGAACTTATCAAATTAGGTCGCACGATAACCGTGTGTCCAATCACCTTTCATATCATTTTGATGATAAAATTATTTTCACAGTTTGAAGGACTATTTGAAGAACTCAGATTATTCTTCCTTTTATAATTACCACAATGATGACTATTATAATTATGTCCCTCCATGCCCTTATTCATACATTCAATCATTTGTCGTCTTTCAGACTTATTATTCACTGCTACCATATTCATACGATAGAATGGAGCAAATCAACTGGCGCGTTTCAAGTTATCATACATTGCTACCACATTGTTTTCAAGGAATGGAGCAAATTCAATAGGATGAATTTCATGGCTTTTCATCAAAGCCTTAGTCATCATTATATCATCACTATGTTGCATTGACTCAAACTCAATGTCTTACCCATATAAGGCGTGTTAGGCCATAATTCTATGGGACTTGAACCCAATCCTTATCATCATGGTGCATCAAAACTCAAATTGATGTCTTACCTTCTTGATGCGATAGAATATGAATCTACCGTCTTACCCTCAAACATTTTTCATTATGGTGCATCCAATTGTCTTACCTTTTTGGTGCGATGGAACTTGAATCCACTGCCTTACCCTTAACCAACGGTATAATAGACCAAAGTACAATTGACTCACCCTCTTAAGTCTTTCAAAATAATCAAAATAATATTCAAATTCAAGCTACTAAAACTTTATACCTTCTTCTTGAGTGCCAACTGTACCCAAGTGGATTTGTTTTTTATCAACTTTTATTGCAGCTTGCCATTTCATATTTTTAAAGGAGACTTAGTTTTCAAAGTGCTTTCTCCTGTGTCGCTTTCTGCTTTTAACTACTGGAAATTGTTGAGGCATGACTACTCGATGATCAGTTAATGGCATTGGATGTACACTAAAACTCAAAATTTCAATGGCTAGAGTCTCGTACTGATAACGTGTTATAAAAGAAAGCTCAGAATAATATAATTATAAAGAGAAGAAGGCAAGAAATGTAGATAGAAGAGAACTTTTCTTCTTATTCAAGTGTATCTTACACGGAGAATGATATCTCTATTTATAAGTAGAGAAATCACTTCAAAGGCCGCTTTGATGAATGCCAAATTTATAGATACATCATTATCCCAAAAGGGTTCATATCACCTTGGGAATACACATTCATGATAAGGATAAGTTTATGAATAAACTTAATGGACAATCCACATAGTTCAATGGATTTATAACAAATATAAAATTTAAGAAAAATAAAGAGAAGATTTTAAAAATTTATGATATAAAATATAATATTTATCCTTCTTTCTATTTTGGCGTTTTTATTTTTATTTTTTTACTATTAACCCTAAAAGAATGGACAATTTTTTTTTTTGCTTATAAGTAGATATAGAATCAACGGACGATGCTTGATCATATTTTCGAATCCTATCAATTTTTATTGTAATTATAAATCACTTATTAAGGTAAAATGAAAAGTTAGAAGTTAAATTATTATTGAATATAAATAAACACTCTATTCATCTATGTTTGACTTGATATATCCCTTAAGAAACAATAGATGTATAAAACAATAATTTTCTTATATTACTTTTGATTACTATAAGTTATCTTACTCATTAGGAAATGAATTGGAATCAATCAATACTTAATAATAAGAGTAAAACATATATAAAATGATAAATTATTTCTTGATTTCTCAAAGTGATCAAGTAAATTAAATTATATCTGTTTTTAATATTGTGAATAAGTAAAAATTTGAATGGATAAAATGTTATCTTTTTGTGATGGATTAAAAATGTGTCAAATAAACTGAAACGAGAAGAAAAGAATATTATTTTTTACTAGTTGTATGTACTTTCCAATACATTTATATATCAAGTTAACTACTAATTTCACAGGTCAATCCTCAATAAACCAACGTGAAACAACACAAGCTGCCATGCTGGGTGTGGTCCCTCGCATTTCATGATAGCTAGCCAGAGGCGTATTCAAAATTTTGAAATGATGGGTGCACTATTATGAAAATATAAATTTAATCGGTTAGATACATTTAAGTTTGTATCATTGAAAACAGTTAAAATTATAGGTCCAAAATGATAATGCTTAATTAATTAAAATGCCAAAAGTGCTACCAATAACCACTTAGGAGGTGTTACCTAATTTTAGAAAGAAAAATAATACAAGATAGATATAAAATTTAAAATTCTAATCTCAATGAGAGGTGCACCCAATCATCATCGCATTATATGATACTTCGATTGTGGGTTCACATATCTATATTTAACAAAAAGTTAAAAAATATAACATTACTATATATGATTTCAGGAGAGGAGCATGTGTTCACGTGAACCAGTGACCCCCTCCTGCATACGCCTCTAAATTGATAGTTGCCTTAATTTTTTAATGACATAATACATAAATAAAATTTAAACTTTATTTTAATAGATAATATTACATTCTGAAATTTTGATGATTTAATAAATTGTGAATTCTAATTCCATAAAAGATTGAGAGTTTCAGATAAGGTTGTAGCGTCACAACTGCAATGGTTGGTGTGCCACTACAGAGGAACGTACCTCAATCAATGACATTACATTAGGTTGTTTGTCCATCTTATATTAGTCAATGATAAACCCTAGTTTTTGCATGGAAAAAATTACACACAGTAAAAGTCATTCTCTCTAAGTAAATATTCTGAGTAGAGTGATCAATTGGTAAGTAATTATTTCAATTTTGAATATGCATATATTTAGGCATTTTAATTCATTTCCATTGTGTCATACAAACACTTCAACTTATAAAATTATCATCTAAATATTTTTAAAATTATATGCACATCAACGTCAAGTATTTATAAGACAGTGAAAACGAATTGGAGTGTTTAATTCCGCACAACACACACGTTCATCATCATCTATTTGTGTCCCTACTAAAAAAAAAATTGCCCTCGTTTATAAGAGGAAGACAACTAATGAAATGAAATGATGCTAGAAAACACTGAATGGCCTGGAAACATACATCTAGAAGAGATGAATATTCACAATAGCAACAAATTTAAGGAGTAAAGATGAACTTTTGATTTGTAGATAGGCGTTCCAATTTATCACCCAAACCTATCTCTGCTCACATGCATGCATTTGCACATGCATACGTAAATATACTCTTATTTTTTATTAGACTAAGTGAAAAGATCATTATACATCTCCACGTGCTTTCTAGCCATGTCTAAATATAAAAAATAATGAATTAACAGAGAAAATCGATAAGATCTTAAATAAGGACAAAATCTAATTGCAAAAGAAAGATACATAATATCTAGCATCAATCCACCACTGCCATCCATCTGTTGCTAGGGCTGGGCATTCGGTAATTCGGTTTGGTTTCGGTTTTTTTTTTCCCATTTTTTCGGTTCTTGTAATAGGTGTACCGAACACCGAACCGAAATAATTCGGTTCGGTTCGATTTTTGTTAATTCGGTTTTTTGTTATGGGTTGCTTAGTGGGCTTTTAAAAAATTTACCATTATTTAAATGCTGAATTTCACTTTTCATCGGTTGCTGCTTCAGTGCTGGAGTTGCTGGTCGGCTGCTTCTGTTGCTGGAGTGCTGGTTGGCCTGCTGCTTCTGTTGCTGGTGGTCGCAGTGATTGCGGCGGTCGGGTGCTGGCCTGCTGATCGGCGCCGAAAAGTGGGGAACTGGGAAAGTGTTGTGGGACTGGGAAGGTGCAGCGTAACAGTGGAATAGTTAAAATTTGAGAGAAAATCGATGAGAAGTCTTAACCTAATTAAAATTTGCTTATAATATTTATTATTTAATATTAATAATTCATATAATATTAATTTAATAATATATTTCGGTTAAACCGAAATACCGAAAAATACAAAATCAAATACCGAAAACCGAACCGAAATACCAAAAATACGAAAATATATACCGAAAACCGAAATACAAAAAAAATTCGGTTCGATTCGGTATTTCGGTATTTATGCCCAGCCCTATATGTTGCCCCCAAGATGGATGAAGTTTTTGTAACATCTCGCAATTTGAAATAACTAGAAAAGAAGTGTAAGAATCTGGAAATAGTCATTTTTGGAAAGTGTAAGGAAATCTGGAAAATTTTAAGCAAGTTAAAGTGAACTTTTGGTCAACTTCAAACGACCATAAATCCTAGCTCAGGATGAGTTAAGTGTAGTTCCAAATATGGTTGGAATGATCTTTCCAACGCCACTGAGTTTGCGCTATTTCGATATCGTATGAGTAAGTTATGCCTTTCGAAAGTTGGGCAGTTGGATTAGCAAATATCCAATCCGGATTTTTGAAGGGTAATTTGGTCTTTTCCTTACCCAATTAATTAAATCCGTTTTAGTAAATTTACTGGGGTCAAAAACTGAGTTAGTTCAGTTTACGCCATTGAGAAATAGAGTTAGGGCTTTTGGAGAAAGAACGCAAGAGAAAGGAGAAGAGGAAAAGCAAGATTCACCAAGAACGATCGATTTTGGTTGTGGATTCGCCAAGGAATTTATCCTACAAGGTATGTGAGTCTCTCATAGCGTTGGGTCCATTCATCCACGCGCCAAGCATGTTTAATTCAGTGAAATTCGTCCTAGAAGAGTTGGAAAATTGATGTTCTTGACAAATATTCTTGAATTCGAATGTTGTTAGCGAATTAGGATGAATTGAGAAGTTTATGAGATCCTTATATTGAGTTTAGGGTTGCTTTGAGTTAGTTTCTTGAGT
>JAJOOO010010997.1:0-29892 GCA_029582685.1 Solanum piurae
TATATATATATATATATATATATATATATATATATATATATATAAATAAAATGATATAAATTACATTAATGATGAAATGAAGATTAAGGAAAGAAGTAAAGGATATTGATGATGATAGGAGTTAAATATATCATTTTTTATATTTTATAGATTTTCAATATAAAATTTTCAGTCTTTTAAAATTAAAAAATGCTAAAAAAATGAAACTAAAACTAAAAATCGAGGCAACAATTATTTTAAGGAAAAAATAACAAAAAAATGTCAGAAACATTGATAAGAATAAATAAGTATCTATTGCTAAGAAGGGTGTCACCCCACATTTTCTATTTTAGCTTTATTATTACATATAGATAGAAACTTTAAGATGAAGAATGATCCAAAAATTTAAAAATGACAAATCAATTATGTAAAAATACATGTGTAATTCTTATAAAGTTATACTAACTAATTTCTTGAAATAAATAATTAAAAGAAAGAAAAAAAAGTAATTAAGAAAATAAAATAAATAACACTAATTATGATATTAATAGCATTGATGAGGAAAGGGACTAAATATGATCATCTTTTTATTTTTTTTTTAAAGAAAATATATATAAACTTTAATTAAAGATAAAATAAGAAAAAAAACTTTAATTAAAGATACAAAAAAAATCAAGACAAAATAAAAGAAGAAAGAAATTAGAAGAATAATGAGGTTGAAAGAAATAATATCTAATTTTCTCTCTTTTCAAATCACAAAATAAATTTTTTCTTGTTCTCCTCCTAATTTGATACGAATTCTATAAATAGATTGATTTTTTCTCCAAATAATTATTTTTACCCTTTGAAACACTAATCAGCCTTCTTATAAATTTCTCAACCACAATGAATTTTCTCTCCTTGTAGGAGGAATAAACATTTTTCCAAGAAGTCTTTTATTTTGAAGAGAAACTTTTGTTACATGATCTCTTTCTTTACATCAATGTCTTCACAAGAATCATGAGATATTCTCTCTTTCTCTTTTGTTAAAAAAGTCACATGACCTAGAAATTTGATGGACATCTTAGCGACAGAAGTTGATACCATATATTCATCATCATCGTCAGAAGAAGAAGAACCAAAGTGAAGAAATTTGTTCTTATTTGATACAAATGCTCAAATATTTTTATTTTATTTTATAGGCTAAATAATTATAAACAGTTATGAAAAATGAATAGTTTTTATATTTTCATCTTCCATTTACTTAAATCTATATTAGTGTAATGGATATTATAAAGGGCATAATTAATTGGGTATGACAAATACTTTCATTTTTTTTAAATACAAATAAAAAATACAAAACAAAGATAAAATGTCAAAAAAAGGAGAAAAAAGATAAATAAAAATGCTGGTCATAGAGAGGTGTCACATCAGATTGTTTATATTCAGCTTTATATATATATATATATAGTATCAGAGTCATGCTTTTTGACACCCTTAGACTATGGGGGAGGTGTATGTGAGAGAGATTATACTTCTTGTCCTTGATTATTACGCGCTCCGTACCAGATAGTGGAACCCTGAACATAAATTATACATTGATTATATATGGTTATACATATATGTATATTATTCACCCACCCACCTACTCTAACAGGTTGTAAAGGAATCACTTCGAATGGCTTCAATAGTGCCCTGGTTTCCAAGAATGACACTTCAAGATTGTGAAATTGAAGGTTTAATTTGACTTCTTTACAAGTAACTATGAGTAATTTATTGAATACAAAATATTAATACTTATAACCCTCTAATTTCTATTTGAATTTTAGGATTTACGATCAAAAAAGGTTGGAACATTAACGTGGATGCGAAATCAATACATTTTGATCCAATGATATTCAATGATCCACATAAATTCATTCCTTCAAGATTTGATGTGAGTTTCTCAACAAACACATGACATATGTATCTATTTATAGAAATTGTGATAAGTTAATCGTAGTGAAATAATTATATACATAATCGATATAGTATTTCGAAAAAATTTAATGATTAATCATAAGTAAATTACTATAAGATGATATGTTTAAACGTAACATCAGGTGCGAGTAAATTTTTTCCTATCAAGTTGTGATGATCTCATGTTGTTAAAAATATTCAGGATGATACAAAACCATACAGTTTCTTAGCATTTGGAATGGGAGGAAGAACATGCCTTGGATTGCATTTGGCTAGAGCCATGATGCTTGTTTTTGTTTATCGTTTGACCACGTCCTATAGGTTCGTTGAAAGTATTAGATTCAGATTAAAGCACTGAAAAATGTACGAATAAAACTTGAGTCTAATTTTTTCTTTTTAATGTATTTTTGTCAGATGGAAAGTATTGGATTCAGATGAAAGCATTGAAAAATGGACACTTTTCTCGAGACTAAAAAGTGGTTGTCCCATACGTGTTACGAGTATAGAAGAGGAGAGGGACTCCCCAAATGCATCAAAAACATGAAGCCAAAATATTCACAATATTATATTGCAATTATTTCGGTTTGAACTATTTGCTAATATTTCATCATATGGAGAGATGTAGATTTTTTTGTTGTTGTTTATTGGATGAATAATATGTAGCTCTTATATTTCTTTAAAAAATTTAAGTTAAAAACATTTTTTACCCCAAGCTTAGTAATTATTCTATCCTATGCTTCTATATTTCGATTTTTTTTCTTGTTTATTAGAAGAACAGGCCTTATAATGCGTAAATTCAAAATTACTCAGAGCTCAATACGAATATCAAATATTGAACTGGAAATGAGCTATGTACTATTGTACTAGTGGGCAAGTTCACTTGTTAATCAACTATTTCCCAATTCCAAGTTCCAACTCACATCTGTGACATCAAAGAAAACTACAAGGAAAGCTGCTGGCATCCATGAATTTTTGTATCTGGCTTCCTCTAACCTTAACATCATATGGCAATTGGCATCATCATATAAAATGTAGACTAATATATATTCTCTTCGTATCAAAATAAGTGTTACCTTAGCAAAATCACGTTCATTAATAAATCAATAAATGTTATTGAACACTATTAAGAAGATGGAGTATAAAGTTAATAGATGGAAAAACTTACTAATTTTGTCTTTAATTTCTAAGGTAACACTTTTGGGATAACTTTATTTTGCTGAAGTGACAATTATTTTAAGACGGTGGGAGTATCATACAAAAAAAATTAATGTAATGATGCAAGCTAAACCTATAATTGATTCAACAAATTCTATCCATGCATGCAACTATATATATGTAAGGGGTTTTGGAATCATATTTCAATCTATATTTAGAAGCACCCCCATATATATAAATTTCAGTTGAGATCATAGTTTACTAGGGTTAAAAAAATCTTAATTACTATACTAATTAATTAAGATTGAGCTACATATAGCCTTTGCTAAATGGAGAAGTAGATAGCCTTTTATTTACTGAGATAAGAGTTTGTCAATCACATGCCTAACTCATAGAAATCTTAAATATATTTAATTTTCAGTCATCTAGTTAAAAGAATTTTCACATGTGCATAAAGCATATCGCATTCACGCAGGATCGCACTTAGTGCAGCCCAAGGGCCAACGGTGTGATTTAGACCGTTTGTCTTAATACATACATTATTAGTGTCTGCTTATACACATATTATATAGTGATATACGTTGAATATACACTACATATTTGTAAAACAAAACCTAGAGATTAAGTACTCTTATTTTTTGTTATGGCTTTAATTTATTAGGCTGCTGTATACTATTAAAAAAATAATCTTTGAACTTAGTCATACCAATAACTATAATTTATAGCCTTGTGTTTGTTAAAATTTGTGTCAAGTCATTAAGTAATTTTGGTTTGATATTGTTTGGAAAGGCACACATACTCTCATTCATATTGAACTTCTTTTTTTCAGTGACATTCTATCACAAAATCCATTGACAATTAGTACCACACAGACTAATTAAATTGGCATAATACATAAATATGTCCTTTAACTTGGCCTCATTTCATATTTATGCCCTTCAGCTTTGGGTGTACACAGTAGACACTTAAACTTGTACAAATAGACACACACATCCTACGTGGCATCCTACATGGCAATTTGCATCCTACGTGGTGCCCTACATGTTTTATGCCACGTAGGACTCATGTGTCTACTTATTCAACTTTATACAAGTTTGAGTGTCTACTTGTGCAGAACCAAAGTCGAAGGGCATAAATATAAAATGAGGTAAAGTTAAAGGGCACATTTATGTATTATGCCAATTAAATTTATCGTTTAATTCGTAATAATGTATATTGTGGTTGTTTCCATAGTTTTGTCCTCCTTGTACATGCATGATTCGCAACATCAAGGTCTAAGCTAAATCGAGCAAATTCAGTTCACGATATTATAATCTACTAATGTCCAAATTCTAGCAAAAGTGCAATTTGCAAAAGCCCAAGTCACAACTCACAAGTAAAGCTGTGTAGAACAAGAATGACCAGAAATTAAGGACTCATTTGCCAATGAGCCTCAAGTACTGATGTTATGAAGATGACAAATGATTGTTCTATAGTGACCTGTTCTTGTTTAGCCATGTCCTCACACAGACAAAATAATATATTTTTTTCTATCATTTTTAGGATATATAAATAAATATATTGCTGTATATAGTGCATTCATGCACAGACAACAACTTGTTTACAGATAAGCCCTCATCTAAAGGCAATTGGACAAACGACACTACAATTTATTTTGACTAATTTAATAAATTGTAGTATTCTCTTTTGCACGCACAATATTTTCGTACTAACATAACGTAATCAACCTAACTTATTTGAGAGTGAGACATAGTTATTATTGTATAACATAGGGATCTAATATTTTTCGTTAGACGGTTAAAGCATGTTTACTCCATTAATTGTAATTGTAATATTCATCATTGGTGCTGTTTGATTTAAAATTAATTTGGGACCTACTAACTCATTGACAGATCGAGCCAATGTCCCTTTTAAACCACCAACATACCAGAATGGAATTAAACCATATAATTGGTTCAATCATTACATGCTATAATTGAGCAATCCAGCAATCAACATATCCAATATAACCATATGGTCCATTTTATATCCATTTTGATAATAAATTTCATCTTTTTTATTTATTGGTGTAAGAAAATTATCTTCTTTCAAGTATGTGTTGTTTTAAAGTTAAAATTGTCTCTTTAAGGTGTGATGCTCAATATGATCTACAGATTCATAAATGAATGTAGTTGCATCTCGAATTTAAATTATATATATATAGTTTTATGTTATTTTAAACGATGATCAACTACTTACTATGTAACATTTTTTTTTAGTAAAATCAGAAGTCTAATTTTTTTGGAATGCATTTGGAGATCAATATAAATGACTAGCCTAATTTCTACCTTTTTCACATTTATAAATCATGAAATTGAATTCGAATTTATATCCATAATAATTGAGTTAGGTTTTCATATATGGGAATCATTTTTACTTTTTATTTGATGGAACCGCCATTACTTAATTCCTTCCTTTGATGCTAAGTAATTAATATGATATAACTAGTTTATGTCCCTTTCACATACTCTCATATATGTATGTGTGGCAATTTTTCAACCAAGGACTTTGTACAATATGGTACATGAAGTGCATCTAAGAATAAAAGGAATATATTCCACTTATTAAAAAATAAAAGCATCTTTTATTTTATTTTTCTCAGCAATTAGGTTGTTCGTCAATTTGCTTTTAATTAGGTTTAAAACGTTGTGAGGAGCTAATCCTAATGCTTTTCACTCTTTCAACTTTAAATTATATGCATCTGGTTTAATTTGTTGTAAAAAAAATTATTGCTTTTTTTATATTTAAAAAATATTTGATTTTTAAATTTTTATTTTTTGAGAGGATTTATAGATATATAAATAAAAGATGTATTTAAATTATTAATTTCAAAGTTCTTATTTTTTTTATATAAATTCCAACATAATTCAATGTCATATAATATAAATTAGGACGAAAGGATTAATGTTTGATTGTTTCCTCAAGAATGTTGTTAGCCATTATTTTCGCCTAGAGTTATGATTTTTGATCTCACAATAGTCTAATTTAAATCATCATATTTATTTGTACAATATAATTTTTTATTTTGAACATCATCGATATAAAATTTAAATAAACATATTTATTGTGTCATTAGAGAGGGAACATGAGTTATAAACGTTTTAGGGTTTTAAACTATCAAGAGATATGGTCTTAATCAATTAAAGAATCACATAATTAAACACGAACACTGGTTAATTGATTAATTAATCTCTCAAAGAACGAAATTGAACAAAAAAAAAAAAAACTAAAGCATGGTCATCAAACTAAAGCATGGTCATCAAACACACTGCATTAAATTATACGTTCAAGCTAATTAAACAAAGTAATTAATTTCATAATTGAAAATTGAAAAGTACCAAGACTAAGCAGGTGGAAACAAAAGTGGGGACGGTATTTTATTTCTAATTATGAACTTTTGTTGCAATTTAGGTAGCAACATATACTAAACTTCCCATTATACTATAGTCATGATGTTGACTAACCTCCTAAAATTAGCACTTTTCATTTTTTATATAAACTTTGTTTTTTCATCTTAATGTCTAGTACATGTCTTGAATCTCGACTAAATCTAAATTAGCTAACGTATATTGCATGGCTCATTTTGGAAATACGCTCCCAATATTATTTTTAAAAAATTCCGAGGTTTAAACATAAAACTTCTTATATAGGTTAGGGGAATCCTCAACCATCAGTTGAGCCGAGCTAGGGTCTTTTGGAAATATCTGATCTCCAACTCCATGAAATAGGGATCAACTCTGTGAATACTCTATTTTCTCAGATTCACCTATGAAATTTCACCGAGTATATTATTATTAGATTTTAAAGTTTAAACCAACACATACCATAACCCATGATAATTTTATCCATTTCTTTCTTCAATATTGGCACTTTAGATTAGATACTTTTTTGTGTGTGTAACATTAGATTAGATACGCTATAATCTAATGTCTTCCTATTTTATTTTTGTTTATATAAGATACACTTTCTTTTCATAAAACTATTGAAAGAAGCAACAACAAAAAAAAAAATGTAATCAAAGGCTGTGTTAGATTTGTTTTATGGGACAAACATTAAAAACGACGATTGTTGCCAGCTAGCAGTTTAGTGAAATGAAATAACAAACCAAAAAAAAGGGAAATATTTATTTTATGTTAATAGACAGTGACATTTCCAAAATATTATCCTTAATTAATTAAATGTTCATATAGTGTACATTATTTTATAGAGTGCTAATTTTTTTTATTGCCCTTTTCAAGTGTCGGCTGTTTTCTTCTTCTTCTTCTTTTTTTTGGCGTACATTAATAATATTGTTTTTTTTTAAAATAATCTAATCTGTAAATAAGAAATGATTATTATAACATATCAAGAGGCGAAATCAGGATTAAGAGTTTGGAGGTTCTAAAAGAGAGGGTGGTTTGGATTAAAGGGGGTTCGAACCCACAATTCTAACGTTTCACAGTCACTTAACCGTGTTCACAAGTTAATACATATATATATTTATTTAATTTTCTAATAAAAATACAGAATCTACGAACCATGAACCCCTACCTAGCTCCACCTCTGAACATATCCATTTATTTCTTTTTCTAAATACATTCAATTTAATTTTATGAAATTTGTTTTAGGGGTTGTGAATCAAATTGAGTAAGCCCAAATATAGAGCCTCAGACTCTTTTTGGCCCCCATGACTTAGGTCATTAAGGGGTCGTTTGTTTGTCCGGATCGAAATATTAAGCAATATAATAAATTTGAGATTATATTTATCCATCGTTAGGTTTGATAATAGCTAAAACTGATATAAATTTAATATCAAAATCTTAGCATAATCTATTTCATATATAAAAAGTGAGATTATGATTGAAATTATAATCTTAAATATTTAATTATGAAATAACCTTGTTTTGAACCAGATGAGTTGTAACATGTAAAGTTTAGATAATACTTTTTTCTTAATTACGTATAAGAATTAACGTTTTTCCCCCCTAAGAATTATATTCAAAAGGAGGAGCGATACCTTATCCCTTGAATAAAATGTAAAGAAAATTTGTGGAATAAATTGTATATATGAGCAAAGAAAGCTGTATATATATAGTTTCATGATGGACAAAAATCTTTAAAATTTATTGAAACAAAAATGATGAGTGTTAGCTAGCTAGCAACAATAATTATTTGAATGGAAAACAAATCAAAATAAGTCGCACGCATTTTAAGATCAATAAAAACAAAAATCTACTAATCCACTAGAAAAAAAGAGAGAGAGAAAACAAGAAAGATAATTAAAGCAGTAGATAAAGTCAACAACTTTGATAATAATCACATGATTATTATATTATAAAGTATATATGAAACAGTTTGAAGTTTTGTGTTAAATAATTATGACCCTTAATCGTTTGATGTGAATGATAATATCAAATAGTTCTAAAATTAAATTATAGTACCATTTAATTTATTGTTTGGTTGATAAGTTTGAGATAACTTATTCTGAGATTAATAATTAGTACCGGGATAAGTTATTCCTCTTCTTGGGTGATATAGTAATTTTGGGATAGCTTATCCCGGGATAAAATAGGTAAATGACAAAAATGTCTCTTTCAACCCTTTTGTTACATCACTTTTTACATTCATGAAGGGCATTTTTGTAAACAAATAAATTATTCTTAAAATTTATTATTTTGAATACAACAAACCAAACACTCAATAAAAAATAATCTCATCATAACTTATCTCTTTATAATTAATCCCATCATAATTTATCTCATTATAATTAATCTCATCATAACTTAAATTCAAACCAAACTATTGAAATAATATTTGAGGAAATGTACGGACAAAATTTGTTTTCCCATGTTACATGCCCCCTTAGATAGTTTAATTTGCATAATTATTGATCGAGACATTATAGATAAGAACATATTATGTTTTTTTTTTAATTTAGAGTCACTATGTTTACTACTAAAATAGTATAAACAAAATCTCGTGAAAAATATTTCTTTTTTGTTTTTACTTCTCCCTAATCACAAGTCTACCTTAGTCGAGAGTCGTCTAGAAACAATTTATTTATCTTTATAATATCGAGCAAGTTTATGTACTCTTTATTCATATCCTATTTGTGAGACTACGGTGGATATCTACAACCTCACCGCATGAAAACTTTTGGGAGAATTGATTTGTAGGCCACTTACTATTGTTTTTTTAGTTTTATGTCAATTTTACGACAAATATTAAAATGTCATTTTCTTCTATTCATTTTATAAATTGCCAACAATTCTTATTTCCTTAATTTTTTTGAAAAGAAAGAAAGAAAATATATTAATACTAGTAAGAATTAATTAGCGTTCTTTCTTTCTTCCTAAAAAGAAGAGGAAAACTAAAAATAAGAATCAAGATGTTTTTCTTTTCTTAAATATTTATTTATGTTGCAAAGCTTCCAACAAGAGTGGATAAGAGTAAGCCGCTGTATTGTGGTTAGGCCCCAATATTTGCAATAATACAAATTAAATAAACTTGCAACTTTTTTTTTAATTATTTTTTTCCACTAGCAAACTATAATTCTTTCTTTGCATTGCTTATTCTAATTATTAATTCAGTGCACCAAAAAAGAACAATAATTAATAGTAATAAACCAAAATTGTAGTATAGTTTTTGGTGAGGAAATTAGGAAGAAAGTACAAAGCACGAGCTTCTATATTTTAAAAATAATACTAATATTTTATGACTTTAGAAAATAAATACAAAATAGCCTTAGGTTTTTAAAAATATCTTCATGATGTGAACTATAAACTATTGATTGTGACCATTAAATACATCGTATACCTCCTAGATTTTCCGCATTATAAATTTATTTATTTGTTAATTAAACATGGGAGAAAATGAAATAGAACTTTGGTGGCACTTAAATATATTTCAAAAAAATCTAACTTAAATTCTTAGACTATTTTAAACTTATTACGAAATCTTATCTTCTTCAAATGACGTAAATTTAACTTATTTCGAATAAATGTGTAATTAAGTGATGAAATAACTAAAAATAATATTGGAAAAATTGTGAATATTTACGAGCAAAAGGATTATAAGTACATAATTCAGTTAAATTATACCTTCTTAATCAAATATCACAATAATCAATACAAAATCCTACGAATAACTGCGGGACTACAATTATAATTAATTAATTAATCTATCAATATCTTGAATAAAATTTATTCCGTCAATCAAATATAACATAAATTTTATTTCAAGCTTAATCTTGAGATATTTCATTTTATCCCATCAAGTAATTATTATCTCAAACTTATGATCATAATAATTTAATTCGCGTACCAAACGATTCTTGAAATCTAATTAGATAGGGTAACGACACGTTAGGGTGCTTGATCTTAAAAGTCATTTCATGAGGAAAAAATGTCAAAAAGAGAATAAATTTTCCACTAATGTTACCTCCTATGGCTATATGGCTAATGTAATTATGATGATCCTGAGTTTCTTACAGAGACAATGTCACTAATTGTTCAAATTATTAGTAACAAAATAATCCTAAAGTAGAGAAAAAGCTATACTTTTTCCAATAGAAGATTACTTGCTTTTTGAAGGCTATAATTACTTCTTACTTTGGAGGTTGGAATAATGTTATGGTGGGTTGTTGAAAGCCACTAATTTAGGTATATTGTGATTAATTTCCACTCACTTTTGCATTAAAACCCTAATTTGATACTATAATCCATCATTACAAATTGTCACTAAATATACAAGTGTAACAAGTGAGGAAACATATGATTAAGATTTTTTTATCTCCTTTTTCCTTGGAATAATAAGTTTCCAATCTTGTCATATTTGATTGACATACAAAGAAATATGTTTTACTTTGCTAACATGAGAGGCAGATTAAACTTTAACTGATTTTTTTTATTTGGCATCATTACTCTTAAGATTTAGATTAAAATGATAATCTCTTTTTATATATTGAACTGCGAGTTATTTAGAAACAACCACTCTATCAGTATCTATATGTGAGTTTATATTGGCTTTGTTGTTATTATTATATTTTGATTACGTGATATATATGAAGAATTAAAATGATCACCTTTTTTTTTATTCATTCAATACTATTTTGATTATAAAGAACTAAGATGATCGTGTTTTTTATACATTAAAAACCATTTCAAATATATGATATATATGAAGGATTAAAATAGTCCGCCCCCTACAATAAGGACCATTTAGATAATTTTCTCCGGCATAATACTAAAGAGAATTTCTAACCATTCTAAGCAATTCACAAAAAATTAAAAACCATAGTTTAAAAGCACTTGACCTCCTAATATATAGTATATACTTTTCTCATTAAATTAAGTTATAATACATCACAAAACAGCTTAAATGAACATTCCATGAAACTAGTCTCAAGATTCAAGACTCACATAATGCACCGGCAAAGGAAATACATGCAAAATTTCCTCAACTTAGCACAAGGTATAACAAAGTAATTAATCATAATTTCTTTTTAAAAAAAAGTATAATATGCAATGACTTGGCAATGGTAAAGTATGAATATTTAGCTTAACTCAACCAGTCAACCATAAATACTAGCTCATAAATAAAAAATTTGCGACTATTCATTTCTTTATAATCCAAAAATGAAACTCTTGATAACAAAATGTAAACTAGAAATGTTCACATCTTTCCTTTTCTCTTCCTCTAAAATCTTCTCCTCCCACTCAAGTAGAAGTTCAAATTAAAATTAAATGGGCACAATTCTTTACAACAAAGAGCATTAATTAATAAATGAAATTTATTAAAAGAGGACCAAATATATTTAAAACACATTTCTTCAAAAATAACCAAAAGTGGCCCCAATGTTTGTTGAGCTGTCTTCATCCACCGCTACAACGATAACATATTCAGTGTGATCCACAAGTAAGTAATATCTGAGAAAGTAGAATGCAGAAAGACCTTATTCCTAGTTTGTAGTTAGAAAGATGCTTCTGATAGGCGTTCCGCGGTAAAACTGTGAAACAAATATCATAATGAGAAACTAAAAACTTTGCGATCAAATGCTCTTAATAACCAAAAGTTTATTGTAGTAGAAAAGTGAAGAACAGGTACAGTACTACAGTTAAGCAAACATGGCTTCCTAATTCCAGAAAAACAGGGAATAGGCAGAGTAGCTCTGTACATTCATAGGTAATTAACACTAATACTCATTGACCTTTGCGATATTGTAGTAGAAACTATTACTCCATAGACTGTTGTTCCTTATGATCCAACAAAATGTAACAGTTTTCAGAAGGCTTCGATACCGATTCGCTCATGTTTTTCTGGTTCTGATTCGGCTAACCTCTGCTTTTCGAAGAAGGTTTGGTTCTTCTTTATGAACGCTTCAATTGTAAGCCGGAAGTCTTCGTTGCTCAGTGTGTCAACTGCTTCTACTGGCACTGTTGATTGTTTATCGTCAGGACGGACAACTATCCTGCGCATTTCAGTTTCTGAACGCCGGAGCTCTCGCTGTGGATTCGCTGTAATTTGTCGCTTCAATTTCTCAGATTGAGTCCTTTTGAACTTCTGTATTTGCTTTGTTGCTGTATCAATTGCTGTGGCCATATCGTTGCGTTGTATCTCCGGAACCTTATACTCCGATGAAACGATCTGCTTATCTTCCATTATTGAGACCGGTGTCTCCGGCAGTGAAGCAGAGGATAAACCCGGCACATCGCTGCTGCAATAGGAAGTAGAAATTATCGATCGTTGATCTTCGCTGTAAGGAATTTCATCGCTATCAATATCATCAGTAACAGAATTGTTGCTTCCGGCGTCAGTTTGGCGGCAGAGCACGACTATTGCAACAATAATCGCATTACCGATGAAAAAAACGACGTGAGGTTTAAACAAATAACCAGAGACTTGAACCAAAATTTCGCCTGATAATTTCACGGCCGTCGGAATACGAGTCCAGGACCAGGAAATCAAAACAACCGCCACAATCACTTCAAAAATTTGCAGCATCTTCATCATATTCTGAAACCGATTATACCTAGAAATTGCCTTCTCTTTCTCAAATTTCACACTATCAAATACTTCGTTATCCATTTTTAAAACTCTTTTTAAACCGCTTAGATTTAAAAATCGAACAGTCACAATTCTACGGAAAACGGAAAATCCTCTAGGCTTCCAGCGAGCGGTTACAGTCGTTTTCTGAATGAGGTGGAGGTTCAGAAAAAGGATAAGGATTGTTTGTACGGAAAGGAAAATCAGATTTTCCTGGAGAATTGGGAGGGAAAATTGAAAACAAGGAAAGGAACTTGAATAGAAAGTCGAAGAAGATTTGATACGAATGCAAAAATATGCATAAGGAAGTATATTCAGAATTCATGTACATAGAAACACACAGTGATACACCACCGGAAAAACACACAGTTCGCCGGAGAAAATAATTGACGGTTTCTTCTTCAGAATATGTGAATTAAAGTTTAAATTTGGTATGGCGAATGAGGACTCGATGGATGGATCAGATGTGTAGGGAAGGCGCCTCATTATATAGGCGTAGCCCGTAGGGTCTAATTTTTTAAAAGAATATTATTATTTTTTAAAAAAATGTTGAAATTTGTTATGGCAATAATGAGTGAATTATTTAAATTTTGTACTCCCTCCATCCAATTTTATGTGGCAATATTTGACCGGACATATGGAGTTTAATAAATAATTGAAGACTTTGAAATATTTACCAAATTGCCCTTTAAAAAGTAGACTCACTTTTCTCTCTCCTCATAAATGTATTGGAGTACTATCTTTAATATTAAATGGGACCAACAAGGGTAAAGAGAAATTGTATCTTTAAATACTTATCATATAAAGAAATGTGACATTCTTTTTGGGACTGACCATAAAGGAAATGGTGCCACATCAAATGGGACGGAGGGAGTAATAAACAGGGATAAAGGTGGTGGGAATTGTAATTAGTTTTGTTTGTAGATTAAGATTAAAAAATTGATTAAATTTGACATGGCCCCCCAAAAGGTTCTATTTTTTGCTAGGTTTCTCCTTCATCGGTGTTGTTGTTTTCTTTTATGTTAAGATTCCGTTGCACGAGTAATGATAAAATTATCTTCATGTGATTTATAAGTCACACGTTTAAATCGTAATATTAGAATAAATTATCTATAGATTTTATGTAAACGTGAAATATTTTATACACTGAATAATTTGAGGAAGGAAAAATTGTTTAGATAGTCCATAAATTGAGTCTAATATTTTGTTTACACCAAATAAAAGAAATGAAAAATGGAATATAACTTGATATTTTGACCATGTGCTTGTCTCAATGGACCAAGTCATA
The DNA here is from genome assembly GCA_029582685.1 of Solanum piurae. Taxonomy (NCBI): domain Eukaryota; kingdom Viridiplantae; phylum Streptophyta; class Magnoliopsida; order Solanales; family Solanaceae; genus Solanum; species Solanum piurae. The sequence continues at coordinate 14,423 of JAJOOO010010997.1, forward strand.
AGAATATAGTACTAAACATTTTGAAATTGGTACAATTCTCTTCTTGTTCTAGCTAATATTTCGAATATTTTGGAACATAAAATCTTTTGGGGTAAACAACTTTCCATTATACATGAAAAAGATTTTTTTTTGCTTTATTTGAATGTATAATTAAAAGATTCGTTTTAACGAAGTTTTTTTTAAAAAAAAAGAATTATTGTAAATCGAAATCAGGAGGAACTCTAACTTTATCTATGAATTGGATAGAATTAATACAATAGTAATTTTTGCTCAAACTTTCTGTAAGTATTCAAAAATCCAAATAATGTGTAATTTATTTATCAAGAACTCATATTTTTATTATTGTGTATTCTAAAATTCAGAACTCGTATTTTTTTCATATTTTTATTTTATTTTCCACTTTTAATTAGGTTTTCTTAAACCAAAGGCATATGAGAAAGAGAAACAACCTTTCTATCTCCGACTTTCGAGATAAGGGGTAAAGTTCACATTTACTTTATTCTTTTCATATTTTATTTTATAAAATTACGTTAAATATATTATTATTGTTATTTTAAAACTCATTAATTCAAAATATTTGCTCCGTGTATGCTCGAAATTACATGGTAAAGTAAAATGAACTATGGGAATGTGATGATAAAAAAGTAGGAAGTACTATTTGTAAATGTGATGGAGATATTGATATGTTGTTGATCCAAACGTAAACTTTAATCCCAAAGAACGTGAACGTGATGCATGGGTTACTCATGATTTATAGTTGAAAAGAAAAAGAAAAAGAAAAAACTTTTAATTTTTCTCCGTTTCAATTTATTTATCTTACTTTTCTTATTAATCTATTTAAAAAAAATATTTCATTTCGTTTAACATTTTTTTAATTTCAATTTCTTACGTGACATGTTTAAACCACGACATTAAAACATATTTTGATATATTTGACAGATAAACAAATTAAAATGGACCAATTATTTGAAATAAAAAAAAAAAAAGGACATAGACGACAAGACTGCAAGCTCGTGTGGCTATCCCTCTTTGCCTAAATTTCATAACAACTCTAATCACGTGCAATTCGTACACTTTTTTTTTGGTTTTGTAAGTTTAATTTCTGCAACAATTATAGATTTTGTATCGCGTGACTGCCTGCTCCATTTTTCACTGTACCAAAAATTACCTGACATAACCACAAATTCACTCCTTCTTAGTGTGTTTGACGGAGTTTAATTATTCCAACACTACGCTATTAATATGGATCGATTTAGTCTAGCTCGATTTAACTCATACAGATTTTGAAATTTGATGATTGAGATTTGAGAGTGAGTAGGCCTGCCTTTTGGATAGACCTTAAATTAGTCGATGAAACTAGTGACTAATTCTATTTTTTTGTAGCATTTTTCTTGACGAAGAAACGTAACTTTCCTATTAAGGTAGTGAATTTAAGTTGAGCTTATTCTATTTATGATTTTTCGCAAATTATTTGAGCTATGAAAGTTACATTTTGTCATATACTCCTTCATTCCATTATTTTACGTGAGATAGTTTGACTCGGCACGGAAGTTAAGAAAAAAAAAAAGACTTTTAAAACTTGTGATCTAATATGAATGATAGAAATTTATGTGTTAAACATTTTAAAATTAAATTATTATACTACAAATGAAAGTAAGTTGTATAATGAGTAATAGTTTAATAACAAAAGAAAAAAGTTAACTTGAACCAATAATTTCCTTTTTGCAAATTGGTATTTTACAATCACTAACTTCCACCCATTTCAAAATTCATTTTTTCTTTTTATATATAATATAGATGAATTTTATTTATAATAGTGAGAAAAGGCTAATTCTGTATTATTAAAAGAGGAGCAAAGCAGTTGATAAAAGTTAGAGAAGAGTTGTAATAGTAATAAATCCCACTATATTTAACTTTAGGAAAAAGTAGAAAGAGGGTGGGGCTGCACGCGATTCCTGTTGAATTTTCAAAGAATATAATTTGTCACCATCTTGTTTTGCTTTTCCACATGATCTTTTATTTTGTCTTTCTGCTGAAATTATTCATTTGAGATGAATGAAATGAATCTTACATTGATGAAAGATGAACATACGAGACTGTTTGAGCAATCTTTCTCCTTTTGCATTAGATTTTGATATGTGAGTTAGGCCCAATCTAATTTGACATGATATCAGTACTTCTATGAGTCTATGACAGTATAAGAAATATGATCATGGTTCTTGAATGTCACGTTTGAATCGTATAATGAAATTCTAGATAAAAGAATATTTAGACCGAGCCATGGGGTGGGTGGGGTGAGTTATGCTCCAACGTAATTTGACATGATACCAGAACTTCTATGACTATGTTGGGGAGTGAGTTATGAATATACTTATGGTTTTTGAATGTCACGTTTGAATCGTACAATGAAATTCCAAATAAAAGAATATTCAAATCAGGGCGTGGGGTGGGGTGGGGGTGGGGGTGGGGGTGGGGGTGGGGGGTTTATGAGAATGAGTCACATCATACTGGGATGATCAGAACCTTGGGTTGCTTGTAAGGCTTGAACAATTCTCTCTCCTTTTAACTAATTTATAAAGTGGTAGTTTGCTCAAGAGCAAATGTATCATGGTATCAGAGCGAGATTGGATCTGACGTGGATCCAAGATCTCGAACATTAATTGGGGGGTGGGGGGATGGAAAAAGCCTAAGCAATCCTCATTTTGAACTAGCTTTTGAAGCGTGTGTAAAAACCTTTTTTACACAACTCTCTTTGGTCGACCTTTAATCTTTTCTTGAGAAAGAAAAAAGGGTTTTCATGGATAGGATTATTGAACTTTAGCATAAACAACTACTTTTTGTTGTTACTAGTATGTGAAACTGTTTAAAAGTAAGTCAGCCTTAAATGGGATATTCTTCTTTTAGGTACCAAAAAACAATCTCAGCCAAGCTTAATGTGATTCCTTTCACCAACTAGTACTGTTTTTTATATTTGCTTTAGAATTATAATGATCAAGAGCAATATGTGATTGCATTTAATTAATTAGAACGCATGTAGGTATCAAATTGTTGAGCTAAAATAATTCAAAAATACTCTTTAACGTATATGATGAGATAATTATCTTCTTTAGACTAAACCAATCAACGTGAAACTTTTTCACACATCCAATATTTCTTCATCGTATTAAGTTCTACATGGCCCATTAGATATTAGTAACTATGACCCATCACTTGATCAACTTATTTGCATATGAATCGTATGTCACTCTAAATATTAACTCTGATATTAATTGTTGGGTTAAAATAATTTTTAAATGCTCTTAAATAATGTGATATTACTCTCTTTGAACCAATCCCAAAAGACATCACATCATTAAAATTAATATTACACCAATTCGAACTTAATGTATATATTTTTCTTGCTATCAAGTTCTCATGATGTTTCTTGATCATTCCCTATACAATGTCAGTAACTTACACGGAGCTTATTCTAAGCTAGCGTTTGACCATAGATTTTCAAATAATTTTTGGCAAATATTATTTGGGTGAAATTTCACCATGTGTTTGGCCATAGTATTTGGGAAATATATTTCATTTTAAAAAAAAAAAATGATTTATACTCATAAGTTTTAAAAACTATCAAAATTAACCATGAGTTTGTATTACAAGTCAATTGGATCTTCGTTGCAACAAATAACAAGTAGTGTCGACTCTAGAGCAATGTGGTAGTTAATTTGGAGTGAGTGCAACAAGCATCATTCCATGCATTGTGAAGTAGACAAAGCACATGACTTTGTTACCCTGAGCCGATTGTTTATCATTTTCATCAACAACCATATCATCACTTTCATATTCATGGAATATTTCATCACTATTTTGGTGTTCACGTAAAAAATTATGTAATACAACGCAAACAACTACTATAGAGGGTGTTTTTGTAAAAGATAAAAGTTTGGTGTAAAAATTCAATTTTCAAAAGATCCCAAATAATGAGATTTGGCCCAAATACTAGGAAAAATTAGTATTTGGAAATTTGAGATATTTGCTAAATAATGATAAATTGTATGAACAAGCACTATTTACCAAATTTCCCTCCAAATATTATTTGGAAAATCTATGGCCAAACGGGCCCTTAAGCTAATTTAATTTACAATGATATACAGAGATAAACATATGATTTGAAGAGCATTTTCTAGAATAATATTTTAGAAACAAATACTAGTATATATAGCATATAGGTCTAGGCGGCTATGAAAGTAGCTTGCGGATCTCTTGGGATAGTTATCCTCTTCTAAGAAAATGAAAATAATGGCAAACTATTGTTGTTTAACATGACTAATAATAATGGAATTTTCGTATTTCAGTTGGTTGGCTATCTGAACTTTCACTTTGCTAGTGAGGATTCGATTCTCCATTTTATAATTTCCTCTCCATTTCCCCTTTTCCTACCTCTATACTTTTTTATAATTTTTTTAAAAAGTACGACTAATAAAGTCTTATATATTTCATGAAATAATAATAATAATAATAATAATAATAATGAGTGTTTCGATATAATAATTTTGTCCTACAATAGTATAAAATACTTGAAAAGCAAATGATTGAAAAAAAAGGGTGGTGATGGAAATCGGATGGATAGAACCCCTCTATTTATTTTTTATTTTTAATTAAAAATTTTAAATTTCAACTTTTAATACGAAAGAAAAAACATATTAGTAAGCATTTTTTCCGCATTAAATAAGTCTTACCACTCACCCAACACGAATTCGAATTAGTTTATCCAATTCAATAACTAAATACAAAAATATTTTTCTTAAAAAAAGCAAAAGGTTGGGGTCATAATCCTGATTTTAAGCTAACAATATCTCAAAATGCTAAGAAATGAGCGGCACTTAGAGCAACTTGGGTCAAGCCTTTTCGGCAGCAATGATAAGAGACTGATTGAGAATTAGGTAAAGTTTGTAAAAAAAATAAAAATTGTTTACGCCCTTGAATTTAGTTAAAAGAAATAAATTAGTATTAGTATCGTGTCCGTCTCAATTTATGTTACTCACAAAAGTAAAAAAAGTGAAAAAAAATATTAAAATTTGTGATTTAAAACAGTGGGGGTTTCCCCAGTACGCACAAAGTGCTCACCCGAAAGGCAGAGGTTGTAGCGGCTGCGGGTTATCCTGGGGTTCCAAAAAAAAAAACACTTTATGATTATTCGTATGTGTGACTTATAAATTATTTAATGAAATGATAAAACGAGAATTTTGACCAAGTTGTTTTAATTTTTTTATTTTTTAAATAGACTAAAAAAATGTATCGTATAAATTGAAGGAAAGTAAATATAGTTTTTTGCCTCTTCACTAATTGTTTAAAAGAGAAATGTCCTACTATAGATGAAAAAGTTGATTAATATATCTCTAGGGATTAATTTTGGCCAACATTTAACAGATTGCAACTATTAACCCTTTTTTATCCCTAACCCTTTTTGGTGTTTTTATTAATCAATCATGCTTCTTGTAATCATTTCGTTTCCCACTTTACTTTTTTCTTTATTTACCCTTTTTTCTTCTCCTTGACAACTCTAGTGGACTCAATCTTATCCCTCAATTTATGCTTAAATCTATCATAATTATCCAAAAATGAAATTTGTTGCTAATGTGTTACTAAATATTAAATAGCTAATAAAAGAACCAGTATAAATTATCGCAAAATAAAACTAACATCGATTTTTGTTTTTTAGCAACAAAAGTTATCCGTCATAATTATTTCATGTGTTAAAGGGTAAGTTTAATTTCCTTTTAACACAATATGTTTGCAATATTGAATGAATTATTTCAAAAATGGCCACTATGAGTTTGATTGAACTGGTACCAGGACATGGCAACACAGTTTGAAAATATACAAATTAAATTGACAAGAAACTCCCATCTCTAATTGGTTTCAATTTAGTTAATCTTTGTATATTTATGTTATGATGACTACGAGAAAAAGTACTTAAAAGTGAATCAAGAAGTAATTGTGGGTCAATGACAAACATTTGTTAAAGCTAGTGAATAAACAAGAAAATTATTAAGCCATATTGCTAGGTTGAAAGATATAAAAATAGAGGAGTACTCAAACTGTCTCAATTCACTTTTTTTTTTTTTTAATTTCATTTCCGAAAGAATGTTATCTTTCAATAATTAGAAAGAATTTAATTTATATTTTCTCTTTTATTCTTGATGAGATGTTAATATTTAATAGCCACACAAATAACTACGTAATATTTATTTTAGATCGTAAATTTTAAGAATTCTTTTTTTAATTTCTTAAACTCTACCAAGTCAATCAATGTCACGCAAATTATTTGAATAGAAAGAAATATTAATCATTAGATAATAAGGATGTCGATAAAGTTGTTTTCAGACACATCATTAATGAGTAGCTCAATCAACAAGTAATGTACCACTCAATCAGAGGCGATCCATCGAGTTCAAAATTTAATTTTAACAAGGTTTTATATTTATTTACTATTTTTTTTAAAAAAATAAATTATCTTTAGGATTTATCATTTATAATATATATGTTTTATGTCTAAAAATGTTAGGATTAACTGAGTTTAGAAATATGTACTGCATCTACTATTACTATTTGCATGCCTTATTTTTTAACGATAGATAGCCAGCTACAATAGCATATGTAGTAGTATAATCTTACTTCTGACGATTTGAGGAGGATAGAATATACGTAAATATTTCGTAATTTTTTTTTCTGAATTCTTGCTGGCTAAGGAAGAGTAGTATGTTGAACATTTTCATACACTACGTTTTTCTCCCCCCACTTTTTTCTGGTTGAAGAAAAAGTTATTCGAATATAATTGTGTGTATACTTAATGGTGAAAAGTGTATTGGTTATATTCCAAACGAATAATGGACGAAGCAGGTAAAAGATTTATTTAGCAAGTGCCATGTTATTAATCATTGGACTTGTTTAATTTGACAACACATTGATATTTTAGATTTTCACCAATTTTTGGCAGTCCCATTTTATTGACTTTAACAAGGCTATGGCCTATGGTTTTGTCAATTTACAGTTATTAATTGACTAGATACAAGTTCCGTGTCCAATATATATTATTTTATTATTTCAATTTATGTGATATTATGAAATTTGAGAAGTTATTTAAATTTTTGTATGATTTTAAAAATATTTAAAGTTATTTGTACTTTTTTACATAATTTTAAAATTAAGTTGTTAGTACTATTTTACATAATTTTAAAAATAATTTATTGTACTTTCATTGTTTTAATTTATGTGGCATATATAGAATTTTAAAATTAACCACTTTTTTTAGAAGTATGTCTTTTACATATATTAAGTTGTAAATTATTGTAATTTATAGTACTTTTTAACGTAATATTCAAATAATATATATGTTACTTTTCATGTCTCAATTTATGCGGCATTGATAGATTTTTTTAGAGTTAGTTGATTTTTTTTTTATGTATTTTTTAATTTTTTTTTTTAACTAAGGTAATTTATAATATTTTTTACGTCATTTTCAAACAGTATATATTTATCGTCTAACTCATTTTATGTGGTATCAATAGAATTTTGAGAGTCAATTGAATTTTTTCATATAACTTTTTAATATTTAAATTATTAATTATTATGATTTATAGTATTATTTACGTAAAAAGACATAATTTTTTAATATTCGATATTTTTTTCACTCTAAACACAATTGTTTTTGTCTGTGAAAATGTAGTAACAAATAAAGTAAGGACAAATTACTTAACTACACTCCTTTACTTACCTTAATATCCATTTATCCCTACTTATTTCAAAAATTTCAAAAATCCCTTATTTCCCCCAATTAATAAAATTTGTAAGATACATAAAGATTTTTCGTGCACAACGCTATGTATCAAATCTTATGTATCATGTGTACAACGCAACAACTATTAACTGGAATGTATCAAATCTTATGTATCCCGTGCACAACGCTATGTATCAAACCTTATGTATCACGTGCACAACGCAACAACTATTAACTGGAATGTATCAAATCTTATGTATCCCATGCACAATGCTATATATCCCGCAAACAATATTTTTAAGGGATTTTTGATAAATAGAAAACTAGAAGGGATAAGATGTTATTTAGTACTTATAATATGTGGTTGCTATAATTTAAACATAAAGTAATGTGTTTTAAAGGGGACCCATATGTATTAACTACTCTATTAGTAGTAGAGGGAAAGAGGAAGAAAAAAAAATGGCTACCTGCTTGGAAAATTGGGCCCATTTTTGCGGCTGAGGATGAAAAATGGAATGGTTTTATTGTTCGGTAGAAAGTACCACGGGCTCAATATATATGTTAGTATTTTTTTTTTAAATCTAAATCATGGACACAATATATGTAATTCCTTTTTTCAAATTTTGAAAAATCAACCAATATTTTATATGTTTTTTTTGTAAAAAAATATTTAAAGTTATTAGTTTGTTGTGATTTATAATATTTTTTACGTAATTTTTGAATAATATATGTTACTCATGTTCCAATTAACGTGAATAATCGTAAATATTTTAAGTTGTTAATTTGTAAATTCTAGAACTTTTAACGTCATTTTCAAATAATATAGGTGACTTCTTCTATTCCAATTAGTGAACCAAATTTCTTATATGATTTACAAATATTTTCAATTGTTAATTATTGTGATTTATAATATCTCTTACGTAATTTTTAATAATATATATTATTACACCTGTTCAAATTCATGTGATAATAATAGAATTTCAAGAGTCAATTAAATTTATTTATTTTTAATTTTATTTTTGTAAAAGTTGTACCTCTAAGATATTTTGTAACAAAAATATAAAGGCCTAACCCATCGGTGGCCCCCTAAATTTGGCACGAAATTTCACTTAGGCACCTTTAAGTGGGCGATGTTCATTTTAGACACCTCATGTAGGGTCTTGCTGTGTCATTTTAACACTTTTTGCTTACATGGCTTAGTGAGTGTAATACACTCATTGACCGCGCGTGAAAAGCCTTTTTAGTTGACTTTTAAAAAAAATTCTCTTCTTCTTTCCCATTTTCGGCCACCATTTCTGAAACTTAAACATCCAACTATGGTGAATCAAAACAGTTACCATAAACAATTGAAAAATGATAGAAATTGTTTTAGAAATTTAGAAATGTAATCATTTTAAGATTTACTTAGTAAATTAATTTATGAGAATCTTTCCCAAAAGGATTGAATATTTACATAGAAGTAATTTTTATTTTTATTTTTGTGAATCTGCTAATTAGGGGGGAAAAGAAACAAAAAAGATATTTTAAAAAAACACTAATAAAGGAGCAGTGTGTAGGTTGGCATGTTTCTCATATGTTTTTGAAAGTATTTGGAGAAGAAAATCGCCTTGGGGGTAGGAGAACGGGGTGTGTGCAGATATTTCTGGAAAATGGGTGGGGGGTATTTCTGCAAATGGACTGGGGTGTTTGGAGAAGAAAACTGTGGGGGTGGGTGAGGGAATTTTATTGGCTAAATTTTTTTTTAAAATTATTTGGGCAAAAATCCACGTGTCATTGATTCATTGGTTACTTTTTATTTTTACTCAAAATTTATTGTTTAAGAATTATTTTTGACACAAATGACAAATGTCATCGTTTAATTTGTCACTTTACACGTCATTCGCGAGTGTAACACACACACTTCATATATTTTTGTTGATTGGAAAAAAAGTGTCAAAATGATATAGCGATGTCGTACATGAGGTGTCTAAAATAAACATCGTCCAGTTGAGGTGTCTAACTGAAACTTAGTGCCAAATTCAAGGGGCCATCGATGGGTTAGGCCAAATATAAATGAAGTAATTAAATTTTAAAAAGTTAATTGCCACAAAAGAAACGAAGTGAAAAAATTTTTAAGGAGAAATTGTGAGGAACAAATAAAAGAAGGAAATGAGAATAGTTGAAGTGGGTCCATGTGTTAAAAGACAGTTAGGGACCCACATTTTTCGGCTGAGGTAAAACAAGAAGGGAAATGTGGGTGGGTTTTATGTCCAATAAATAAGAAAGTGCAACAACAAAGCAGTTAAGTACAATAATATTTTACGTAACATTTAGTAAATTACTATATTGCCCCTAGCTAGAGAAGCAGGCAAGTCGACGAACAGCTGGTTCCCTAACCTCTTTATATAGTACTAAATAGGTGGTGCCCGTGCCAGCACAAGCCCACCAATAATAACTGATGTAATGGTTATAGATACGTGAAATGAATGTAAAGGAACAAAGCTAAAGGAAAATGAAGCTGTAGTGTTTGGATGGATTGTGCACATAGTAGGAAAGTTATGATTAGGAAAAATTATATGAGCAAGATGTGGGAAACGAGGTTGAGATAGTTCGGACATGTAAAGATGAGGTGTAAGGATACACCAGTAAAAAAGTGAGAGACGTTTGATGTAACAAGAGTTAGGAGATGTAGAAATAGGCCGAATTTTTTTTGGAGAAGATAATTACACAAAACATGACATAACTTAAGCAGATTAAAAATATGACCTTAAATAAAAAGATTTAAAGGACAAAAATTAGGATGAAGGGTTAATTATATGGGAGAGGTAGGGGCTAGACCCCACCTCACCTCTTCTCCTTCTAATAGTATTATTTAGGTACACATTATTTTTGTATACTCTTTAACGTGTGTTACTTTATGTTGCTTCAGTTATATTTTTTTAACTTGCTATTTAATGTGAAATTTTATCTTTGTGAGATCGTCAATATTGTATCAAGGGTGTCTTTAGAGTATACCAAATCAGTATAGCTATACTTCTTCTGACACAGCAACGCAATCATATTTTCTTAAAAATCCCTAATCAAATATCTTTATTTTGATTTGAGAATTTATAATCAAAAATAGTTTTATCTAGCTTATAAAAATAGAAGCAACGGTATATCATATCGATTTCCACACTCCACTTATAAGATTATCTTGAACGATTTTCTAACAGTGTAATCGTGGTCTAAGGTGCTATATCTTCAAATGGTCTGAAAGTAAAAAATTGATAACCAAGGTGCTATATCTTCAAATGGACTGAGAGTAAAAATTGATCATTATCAATTTAATAATATATATTCGTTTGAAAAAACCTAAAAAGTTAAAAGTGAACTCAAGCAATTGAATAGTTCTTCTACTTTGGCAACATGTAGTTCAGAAATTCCACAAAGGAGAATCAGGACATGATAAAAGTCCATTTTGCATCCCTTTCAATTTTACATATTGAGTAATAAAAATAGATAAAAATATTCTCATCACATAAAAGACATGTTTTAAAATGTATTAAAATCTTTAACATGGTCTCTCGAGATTTCGATAGAAATTTCTTAAAGTCTTAGAAAAGAATCCACGGCTACACTCAATTTTTCCCCAACTTCGTTGTTCCTCTGCGCGTCCAAATTATAACGCGCAATTATGGCTGACAGCAAAGCAGTCGGTATTAAGTAAATTGCTTAGTGTTTCCAATGTAGACTGACTTCTTCTTTTTTTGACATAAAATGAGGAGAAAGCTAATACCTAATTAAAATATGAACGTAAAAGTTGAATTTGGGTACTTGTAGGAATTTCAGTTTGATGGGCTAAAAATGTGGAAACAATCTTAAGTATATATTTGTGAATAAGTTTTGACCTTTGTATGTACGTAGGTACTTGGAAACTTGTATTTCACTTCCTTAAAGTAGCTTAGAAATAAAAAGGCAATTGAGAATAAAAGAGAACAAAATGTTCTTTGATAATTTACGTCACGCAAGTGGTAACATTATATTCCCTACCACTTAATTATTATTTTTATGACGGTAGTATCCAAACCAATTTGCACTCACTATCTCCCACCAGCACATGTACGGTGTAGCTCTCCCTATCAAAGCTTGGACAAATGGGAATTGGAATATGAACTTGAGACCCTATTTCTCTCCACTACTTCATTGACAACAAGTTCATACCCTTGATTACGAGACTTACTAGCTACTTAGGTGACTTGCAAGAACTAGAAATTTTAAAAGGAAAAAACCCAAGACCAGAAGTTAAACACACCAGTAGATCGATGCCCCTGATCAGATAGATATGCCAAGTCAGAAGCGAGATAGAAAAGAACCAAACATTCATGGAGAAGCTATGACATTTGGTGATTGGAGTTATGGCATAAGAATTAGGAGATTCCCAGTTATTGTTGGAGCCTATTGTTGAATCCAGAAGTTGCTCCAAAGCCATAGCAGCAAATGTTAATCCATTTTGAACATATTTGAGAGACATTGAAACAAGTCTTCAGGAAAACCAGATAATCAGTGTAGTATGAATAACCACTTTACCATGATCAGTTTAGATAAATCATCTTATAAGTTCAGTGTGAAAATAAGAGGTCCCTGTCAAATGAGAACATATAGATGCATGGATGGTTTTATCTTGGCTTAGTGTATGAAGTAGAACTGGCAAAATCATCAAATAATCAACCGAAAACTCATACTTCTGGACAATAATCAATCCCAAACTCATTCAATGATAATCTTCTAGTGTACATATGCGTGTACTCACAAAGACATCTGATAGTGGCAATGCTAAGAATTCTTGATTAATAGATTGGTAGCAGCATAGAAACCAGATAAATAGAAAGCTTCGTATAATGTTCCATGCAGATGCAAGTAACAAAGCAAAAGCAGCTGGAATATATAACAGGGGAAATGAATAAAGACATAATCTTACAAGATTCATACTCTTAACGAGAGTAGACCAACAAGAAAGGAGAGTTTGATATGCAATCCTTAAAAAGGCTAGAGCAGCGTAAAGGAACAAAGAAATAAATTAATAAGTTGAATGAAGAGATCGCTTTACAAAACAAAAAATCTTTCATAAGAACCTAGGCGACTTGCTTTAAACCGGCACCTTCCCTTTTTTAGCATGAAAAGAGACCAGCCAGCTTGATATACAATTCTCAAAAAGCATTTTACACAGTAAACTGCAAGAATGGAAGTGCACCACAGCACCAGTACAACTAATTAGAACGCTTGGCTAATGCAACCATACAGAAGACCAGACACCAAATCTATAACAGCCTTTATTTCATCTTTACTTTGTCAAAGACTCAAGGGACGACTGAAACCCCGAAACAATCAGCCTTTCCTATCGCAGGAATAACATTACACCAAGATTGTGCAAAACGGACAAGTTTCGTTCAGTTGATCAGGTAAAGGGGTGAAAGACAGCTCATTTGAAACTATTGAACGTGAACTATGATCAATGAACTACACCTGATCCAAACTGTTTTAAGTTTATACAATTTTTTTGTATCCATTCAGCTCTATTAGGCGCATTACATTCCAATAGTTGAAGCAACAATGCCAATCGAAAATAAGACACTTCACTGCATTCAAATTAATGGACGAACCATATAAAAACAGCAATTCCAACAATTTGAAGAACAAAGACTCAATTTTTATACTTCCATTTCAAATAATAGACTGAGTTCACAACTGAAACCATCAAAATACAAACACAAAATACACAAAACCCCTAATTCTCCAACAATTTCCTCATTTACCAAACGAACTAAGGGAATTACAAACACACAATAAATCTACTTCTTCTTAGTAGGTTTCTTCTTCTTAGGAGGAAGCACAATCTCTCCTTTGAGAGTTGGAATTTGCATAATCTGTGTTAACCCACTAAACTTCTTCCTGAATTTCTCTACCTGGTCAGCATCAAGAAGTAGCTGTGAACGACTACCTTGATAAAAAGGGTGATTACCTGACCAAACATCCACTGTGTACTCATTCTTTGTTCCTCCTGTTGTCATCACATGCTCTCCATTACAGTAAACCTTAGCGTCATCGTAGAATTGCGGGTGTATATCCTTCTTCCTGCAGCTCCATCGCATTTGATTGCTCCCAATTCCCATCTGTAAAATTCAATTTTCAACAATCATATACTATCAAATACAAAAAAAAAGAAAGTTATGGGTATGGAGAGTTAGGGGGTTACCTTCTTGAGGGAGAATGCAGGAGGAGCGACATTTTTTTGAAGGAAAGTGTTGGAGAGAGTGAGCGCCATTGTTGGTATTTTTCCAGAAGAAGAATGAGAGATGGAGAAAAGAGGAACGGGTTGAAGATTAGATTGCTTATCTGAGGATATTGGGCTGGTTAATGTAATGGGCTGTATATTTGACTGGGCTAGTTGGGCTCTAGTTTTGTTTGATTTTACTTTTGGGCTATTACTTGAAGCCCAAGGAGTAGGAAAGGCCCATTTATGCAAATACTCTTTCAAAGATGGATTAAACTCGTTGGGGTTGTTTGGTTTGAAAAGAAATTATATTAGGAATTGTTATTATCGATCGGATACATCATTTTACCCGATGTATCGGAATGTACGCAATATAAAAGGATGTTGATGGATGTATCCAAAATCGGGACACGATGTATCTGGACGTTTTGGGATTTGTATTTAGATTCCACCAAATTTAAAGGGTTTTTGTGACTTGAAAAAGAGTAAATATAGAATGTAATTAGCTCTTAACACTATGAAATTTGTGTAAAAATACCTATAATTACTTATTAAATGTTTGGTTTGTTGTATGGAAAGTATTGCATTGTTTTAAGGTTTAAGCGATCTGAAAAGTATTTTTGTCATTTTTAATATTTTATCTTTATCTAACTTTGGTACTATTATTCCATCCTTTGGGTACTAATTGTTAATTCTAGTATAACGTGAAGAAACAAGGAATAAAAACAATACTAATAAAATTTTATCTGTTTTAAAATGAGAGCAAAATACTATAATACTAAATAAGGAGGTAAGACAAATAGAAATATTAAGTAGAAGTATTCTTTGAACTCTTCAAATATGTGTTCCATAAGGGTGAAAAGACTACCCTTTTATAGGATTTAGAAAACACCCTTTTACATCCTTCAACCAAATACGTTAGCACAACTTTAAGTCTACATTAAATAGGTTCATTACGTTATGTTGTTGATGAAAAGAAACATCCACAATTCAATGGTTTTATAACACTCCCCCTTGGATGTTTATAGATAATGTGCCTCGTTAAAACCTTACTAGGGAAAACCCAGTGGGAAAAAGCCTAGTGAAGGAAAAAGAGTACACACATCTTGTAATACGTCTTGAGTGTTGCCTCATTAAAAATCTTACCAGGAAAACCCAATGGGACAAAACCTTGGCTAAGGAAAAAAGAGTACAACGCGTATTTTACTCCCCCTGATGAAAACTTTATTTGATATCTCGGAGACGACGCATTCCAATCTTATATCTTAACTTCTCAAATGTTGACGTTGGCAATGCCTTAGTGAATAAATCTGCAAGATTATCACTCGAACGAATCTGTTGAACATTTATCTCACCATTTTGTTGAAGATCATGTGTGAAAAAGAACTTAGGTGAAATATGCTTTGTTCGATCTCCTTTGATATATCCTCCCTTTAATTGAGCTATGCAAGCAGCATTATCTTCATACAA
>JAJOOO010010998.1:0-43767 GCA_029582685.1 Solanum piurae
AAGGCTATATGTAAGTTCACCTTTGGTAACCTTAAGGTGATACATTGCACCAAGTATTCCCTAAGGGTTGCTTGAGGAAAGGAGTTAAGATAAAGAGGAAGGTAATGTATTGTATGCATTGAATGTGCCTAAAATGTTATAAGTGGTGTTATGTGCTATTATGAATGGTTTCCATGTGTATGATGATGTATGTGGTTTATATTGTTCCTATGGTACTAAATGTTCTTGAAGTTTCTCTAAAAAGGCATGATGCATGGTTTCCAACTAAATGTCCTTTTTAAAAGTATGTTATTGCATGGTTATCATACTTAGTGCATTCTTGTACTAACACCATTCTTCTTCATCTTTTTACACCAAGTGTAGGTGGTGGTGGCTAAAGGACCTTTCCTAGAAGTGATGAGCTTGGCTTACTATTCCCACGTTCGGGTGTGTCCTTAAAGATTCAAGGACCTTTATGTTAAAGAGTTTCCTTAAGTTCAATGTACTAGATAGTAGTTTCTTTTGTATTGTAAGGGATGTGTCCCTCTTGTGTTGTAGTCGTGTTTTAAGATGGCTACCTTGAGACGTAGTATTCCAATTTTGTATTAAAGGTTTAAATGAGGTGACTTTTTAAGTCTTGTGTTATATTATGAAAAAGTTTTAAATTTTCCATTATTTTTCTATGATAAATGCTATGACGAATGTTAAGGGCTTGTATAAGACCTCCGATAGGTCGAATACGCCGGTAACAACTAGGGGGTGCTCTCGGGTCGTTACATTTTCAACCCAAGTTCTCAAATTCAACCCCGCAACCCATGAAAAGAAAATCAAAGCAGGTAGTAGTTAAATTAAGCTCAGATCCATAATATCCATCACCCTGGGAAACTCAGACTTCTCCTGGTTTTGCCAAATTTGGCCATTTGAAGACTTCTGCCCTTAAGAATGATGTCACCCACTCTATCATTGTGCAATTTATGCAATTTAGCACAAATATGGGCTACTCAGACTTTACCCAACCAATCTAACCAACATGCAAGCACAACCCCACAAAATTTAATTCATTTTAAGGCACAAAGTTACGGGCATTCGATGATCAAAACAATACGGGAAAAATTAACAAATTAAAATTGGCATTCAAACATTCTAATCCTATCAGAGAGGCCCAGAACACACCACTAAGATAAGATCATTGCAAATGAGTACAAATTTAATAAAATAAACTTGGGGTTTGGAAAACCAACCTTTTATGCCGATTAAAGTATTTTGAAATGCTAGGTGGCAAGGCAATCCAAAGTCCGAGCACCAATCAACACCCAAAATACTTATGGAAGGAAAAAAATATTGAAAATACTAACTAGGTGTGAGTTTGTCAAGTTTGAAAGCGAGGGAAAGTGAAGATTTTGAAACTTTGAAACCATTAGCCTTTTAAAACCGTCCAGTTCTCGCCCATTCGGCGACGTTAGTTGCGCTCGCCAACCCACTCGCTAACATGCCGAGTATTCACATACCTCGCCAAGTTTTACAGGCCCTCCAGTTAATGTGGGGTCTAAACGGCGGTCTACGTCGGGATCGCCGACTTGGTCGACGACTCGCCAATAATTACCTGGGCTCATCGAGTTTTATAGACTCCATTTTGAAGATGTCTTAAGTCAAATAGTGGATTAGGTCGGGCGTGCCGACCTATTCAGCGATGCGCCGATTGGACCTTTTAGCTCGCCAACCTGCAATTTCCAAACACTCTCTTCACTTTAACCTGTAAAATCAACACACCATTATTTCTACAAAAATAATAAAGCAATAAAGGGTTTTGGGTTGCCTCCAAACAGTGCCTTATTTAATGTCGTGGCACGACGCAACTCACCATTCAAACCTCATTCTTGGGGTTAGCCATAGTATCACTAGGTAACCCCTCTTTATGTTGTAAGTAGAAACATGACATCACTTGGCCTATTTGGGCGTCTTGTAGCTGAATAATCATGGAATGGGAGGTCATCATCTGATTTAGCATTTTGACATTCTCTTTTATCTCACTCAACACTTTATCTTGTTCCTCGATTTTGTGTAGAATGAGTGAGAGGACCTCTCCATTTTGTCCACCCTCATGCTGCTTCATCTTTTTACACTTCCGAAGGGGAAGGTACTTGCTCTTCTTTTTAAACCTTGCTTCCAACTTCATTACCTTCTTGGACAAATCATCCAACTGAATCAACAATGCAGCCCATTCTTGGTTCTTTTCTTCTTCCTTGTTGGCTTTAACCATCCTATCAAGGCGTTGGGCTACTAATCCATATGGTTGTCGTATCAAACAATCTGTAAAAAGTTGATCAGCAGAGCTTCTATTTTCGGGACCAAGCCCTTTATAGAAGCATTCTAGCAGCAATTTGTCTGGCATTCCATGATTCGGGCACTACTGTAGCAAAGTCTTAAATCTCGGCCACATATCATGGATATTCTCACTTTCCAATTGCTGGAATGTTAGGAGGTTATCCCTAAAGTTCAATAACCTAAACAGGGGTGATATATTTGGTTAATGATTTCACCCTTTACACTATTTTTCCAATTTCAACACCCAAACGAGCAAAACAAAACTAAAAATTAAGTAAGTAGAACTATAACTAACAAGGGAAAAATTCAACTTAACTAAAAATTCCCAGTTAACACCACTCCCCGACAGCGGCGCCAGTTTTGATGTTTGACGTATTCAAAGACACAACTTCCAATTCAAGTTTCAACGATCGCGTGTAGTAATTAACCCAACCAAATGGGTTGGGGTCGAGTCCCAAGGGAGCAGTTAGTAACCGAGAATCAAATAGAAAAGTAAAACTTAGTTCTAATCAAATATAGCTATAAACATTAACGAAAATAAACATATTAAATTAAAAAGTGACACGAATATCAATTATCAATGGGGGATTTTGTATTCAACTAATAAACAAAAATAGCAAGAATATAAAGATGCAAATTAGGGAGACGGGATTCTTAGGATGTGATAGGAATATGGGATAAAATAAACAACCGGATAAATGCTATTGATAGTAAACTGTTGAACATTTGTAACTAATCTAGACTTTAGTGGGGGTAAATTTTCTCTCGAACAACTTACCCCAAATCAACTCGGTCTCTATCGAATACCGAGTTGCAGTATATAAGCACAGCCGTCCCCTTAGCCCATTCACTCTCTCGAGCTGAATGTGTGGGAGAAGGTCTAGGAATCACTCTTTTAAGTTGAACCCATGAAGACCCAATAACTACAAGCTATCAATTTATTAGTTTTAGTTTTAAAACCTCTCTCTCGAGCAAGCAAAACACACTAAGATGAAATCATATTTGGAACTACAATCCCATTAATTTCAAAGACAACTACTAAACGAAATCACATTTAAACAGAAAATAGACTAACAATGAGCAATACCCAACAGTAAATTTAACCCATATTCACATAATCACACCCCAAGAATTGGGGTTTTAGATTGACATGAAAAAAAGATAGAAATCGATACCAAAAAGTGTTTCCATCAAATGGGTACGATAGAAAATGTCTTTAAACACGTCAAGGATGAAGATTTTTCAAGACCCACTTCAAATTTCTTGGAATTGTGAACCTTCAAATCCTCAAAGCTCAAGAACAATGTCTCCCAAAACTCTAAGAACTCAAACTGAAATATTCTAAAAATCAGTAATAATTCGCTACAAATTTATATTAAGCTACATATTTAAATGGGTATTTATAGTTTTCAAAAATTTATTCTGCGTAGGATTATTTGGCGTAGTTAGTCAGGATCACCGATGCACTCGGCGATCCGCCGTTTGGTCTGGTTCATCGC
The DNA here is from genome assembly GCA_029582685.1 of Solanum piurae. Classification (NCBI taxonomy): domain Eukaryota; kingdom Viridiplantae; phylum Streptophyta; class Magnoliopsida; order Solanales; family Solanaceae; genus Solanum; species Solanum piurae. The sequence continues at coordinate 3,804 of JAJOOO010010998.1, forward strand.
CTTTCAGCTTTTGCCTTCATCATCTTCGTATTTTGAATCATTGAGTGATATGGTATTGCTTTGCGGAACTACTCGGTGACGCACCGACTGCTTCATTTCATCGCCAACTTGATTATTTCCTTCAGGTCTTAGTACACTAGAACTTTGGGTGAGGTTAAGGCCATTCGGCGACTCGCCTAATGCATTAGGCGATCTTCAGGCCTTTATTTCTTCATTCTTTCAGCCGCCTTGTTCCTTTTTTGCTTGATAGCGTCCATGCTTTGCCTCTCAACTCAAATATCTGAAACTTAAGGATTTACATCAGTTATTGAGACAAAATATGCATTTGAGGACACTAAATTGATCAAAATAAAGCCATAAATGAGTCCAAATTGTGGACTCATCAAGGAGCCAACAACTTTTTCATCATGATCTTGTATTGACAGTCATCCTTAATTCTCGTTGAACATTCCAGAACTGTATTGATATCATCACTATCACACTTCACTTTTCTGCCCCTGACAACCACATAGTCTACAGGCTTGAATTTGGTGGCCTACTTCTTCCCTTGTGGCACCAGGGCTCCATCGGTAGTGTAGAATTCACGGACCCAATTTGGAACATAAGGACCACGGGGTTTAGTGAAAAGATGGAACTTGTGAGACCTCAAGCAGCTCATGGTCTCCGGGTATCTGTCTATGACTCCATCAGTAGACAACCTCTTTTACTGTATAATGGTCCTCAGCCCCTCAGTCTTCAGTCTGTTCATAGACCGTGGAGGAGGACCCTGTATCGGTGGTACTAGGACCACAGCCTATGATGGAGCAAGAGGAGAAGTAGTGGCTTGGGGAGTCCTGATCCTAGATGGATCATTCAGCCTCTAGGAATGTACCTCAGCTCTCTAGGATGATAAGAACTCATCATCATCAGGCTCAGAAGTGGTAGCCTGAGGATCCTGGTGCTCACCCTCACTCTCAGAAGTGCTGAGGTGAGTGGCATAGATTCTGTCACAGTTGGAACTGACCTCCAGTGACGCAGGAGCAGGTGCCTTTCCCTTCCCTTTTCCCTTCCCACCTGTGGTGGGAAGTTTGGTAGCCTTTGCCCTAGATGCAGCTGCATCCTCGTTGATTGTGATTCCCTTAGCCCTCTTGCGGGGCGGTATGTCTCTACCTGCCACTTTTGTTCTAGCCGTATCTACAAACACATCATAGAAAGTTAAGAACAGTTCAAGCAAAGTTGCAGAAAAATAGATTGTAGACAGACTCGGCGAATCGATCAGCGAGTCACCGAATCACTTTGGCCAGCCAGATCGGGCTCGCCAAATGGATTGGCTAAAAAATTCCTAGAAAAATTAGCATATCGGTGATGGGATAGCCTTTCGGTGAATTGCATACAACATTCGGTGAGCACAGACCAGCCCGCCAAAAGTTACAATGTATTTTAGGGGTTAGGGGCGCAGAAAGGGCGATCAAAGAAGACTTTCGGCGAGTCGCCGATAGCACTCGGCGAACTCAGGCTTCTCGCCGAAAGTTACAGAATAAAAACTCAATATTGTCATGAAATTAAAGGCGATCAAGGGTATTTTGGCGAACCGCCGAGTGGTTCGACGAGCTCAACCCAGCTCACCAAACTGCCCAACGTGCCTACTTTCTACCCCGACTTTAAAAATCAACCCTGCAGCCCCCAAAAGCAAAATCAAACTATACACTAACACAGTTAGACTCCGACCCATAAGACCCATGTCTGGGGTACTCAGACTTTTCTCGGTTTGGCCAAAAATTTGCCATTTGATGACTTAACCCCTTCAGAATGACGTCAAACGCTCCATCATCGGGTAAAGTACATCATTTAGCACAATTATGGGTTACTCTGACTTCACCCGACTAGACCTAACAACAATTTAGCACAACCCAACAATTTAGACCAAACACCAAATTTGGGAAATTAACAATTAGGCATTTTAGACATGATATTCAAATTAAATTCGGCAAATAAGCACACAAACGTGGATTTAGAGAGGCCCAACACACATCACTAAGATCAAAATAATCGCATTTGAGTAAAACCGCTGAATACAAGTTCAGGGTTTGGAAAACCAACCTTTCATACCAAATACGAGATTTCAAATGCTAGGCGGCAAAGATTTCCAACTCCGAACCCACAATCAACGACTAACGAATGGTAAACATGCAAAAATATGGGGGGGGGGGGGAAATAGTGTGGGTGTGATCTTGGGAAGTTAAAAAGTAAGGGAATGTGAAAGAGTTTGAAATTTTAAACCTTGGGCCTTTAAAAACCGTCCAGTTCTCGCCCTTTCGGCGACATTAATTTTTCTCGCTAACCCACTCGGCGACACACTGAGTGGGCCCTTAACTCGCCGAGTTTTACAGGACCTCCAGTTAATGTGGGGGTTCAAACAACGGTCAAAGTCGTGATCGCCGACCTGTTCGGTGACACGCCGATTTGCTCCTGGGCCCGCTGAGTTTTACAGACTCCAACCTTAGAATTTCTTGAGTCCAACGGCGGTCCAAGTTGGGCTCGCCGACCTCTTCGGCGAGTCGCCAACTGGACACTTTTGCTCGCCAACTTGCAATTTTCAAACACATTCCACTTTTTCACCTGCAAATCAACACACGATTATTCCAAAAACCAAAAAGAAAGCAATAAACACTTGGGTTGCCTCCCAAGCAGCGCCTTAGTTAACGTAGTGGCACGACACAAGTTCTCGCTCAAACCTCATTCTTGGGGTTCGCATAATGTCACTTGGCAACCCCCCTTTTTGTCTCAAGTTTAAATGCAAAGAAATTTAACCCATTTGGGTCTCCAACTGTTTGATAGAGACGGAGTGAGAAGTAACCGTCTGGCTAAGGGTCGATACATCTTCCTTTAACTCTTTCAAAATTTTATCGGACCCTTCAACCTTGTTAAGAATACGAGAAAGCATATCCTCAGACCAGCAACCCTCAGAATCTTAGGTATTTTGACGCTCGTGGGGAGGAATATACATGTCCTTCTCCCCATCTCTTTCCTTCCGAATGGGGTTACGATCCCTCCACTCTCTATCACGATCTCTCCAACCTTCATCCCTGTTCCAACCTTGGTTACCACCCTGCCTCGGGTAGTTTGCACGATAACCACCACCTTGGTTGGCTAGGAAGTTCACTTCCTCGTTATAAAATGCTTCAAACTTAGCCACTTCGGGGTTTACACACCCGACACCCACAACATTGACATTTCTAGCACCAGCTCCCATATATTTTTTGGACAAAATGTCAAGTTGGGACATGATATTTGCCATGTTCTGATCTCTCTCTTGGTCTATCTCGAGCTACTCCTTGATCAATTTAAAAGTGAGAGGGGAGACCTGATCTTCACGGCGAGGTTGATCGTCATTCGACTCAGAAAATTTAGCTTGGGAGTTAAAGGACTCTCCCTCGTTGCCAGATTTATGCTTCGCAACTTCAGATATGGACCTCTTGCTCTTTCCCTTGCCTCCCTTGGGAGGTGTCGTCTTTCCCCTTTAGGAGGATTTGCTGCCCCTTCATTGATCACTATGCTCCGTGCTCTTTTATAGGGCGGCATGTCCAAGTTGGTTCTGGCCATATCTGCAAAAACATCATAGAAAGTTAGAAATATTTCAAGACAAATCACATAAATCATATTATAGACAGACTCGCTGAACCGATCGGTGAGTCACCGAATCACTTTGGCGAGCCAGATCAGGCTCTTCGAAAGGATTGGCTCAATTTTTTTTAGAAATATGGCCTATTGGTGATGGGAGGGGCCTTTCAGTGAATCGCCGATAGCATTCGGCGAGCACAGACTAGTTCACCGAAAGTTACAGTGTATTTTAAGCGTTAGGGGTGCAGAAAGGGCGATCAAAGAAGATCCTCGGCGAGTTGCCGAGTGCACTCGGTGAACTCAGGATTCTCACCGAAAGTTACAGGACCCAAAGCATTAAAAATCAAGAATTTAAAGGCGATCAAGGGGAATTCGGTGAACTGCCGAGTGGTTCGGCGAGCTCGACCCAGCTTGCCAAACTGCCCAGCGTGCCTACTTTCTACCCCAACTTACAAAATCAACCCCACAGCCCCCAAAAACAAAATCAAAGCATACAAAAACTCAATTAGACTCAGACCCATAAGACCCATGCCATCGGGGTACGCAGACTTTCTTCGATTTGGCCAAAATTGGCCATTTGATGACTTAAGCCCTTAAGAATGACGTCAAACACTCCATCATTGGGAAAAGCACGTCATTTAGCACAAATATGGGTTACTCAACTTCACCCGACTAGATCCAACATTAATTATGCACAACCCAACAATTTAGATCAATTTTAAGGCACAAATTTTGGGAAATAAAAACTATAGGCAAGATATCGAATTTAATACAGGCAAACAAGCACACTTATACGAATTCATAGAGGCCCAGCACACATCACTAAGAACAAAACAAATGCAAATGAGTATAACTGCTAAATACTAGTTCGGGGTTAGGAAAACCAACCTTTTATGACGAATATATAATTTGAAATGCTAGGCGACAAAGATTTCCAACTCCAAGCACGAGATTGACGACTAGGAAGTGGTAAAAATGTGAAAATGTAGAAAAATATAGTGCGGGTGTGATCTTGGGAAGTTAAAAAGTGAGGGAATATGAAAGAGTTTGAACTTTTACACCTTTGGCCTTTAAAAACCATCTAGTTCTCACCAACTCGGCAACACACCGAGTGGTCACTTACCTCGCTGAGTTTTATAGGACCTCCAATTAATGTAGGGGTCCAAACGGTGGACTAAGTCAGGATTGCCGACCTGTTCGGTGATCCACTGACCAGTCCATAGGCCCGCCGAGTTTTATAGACTCCAATTTCATTATGTCTTGAGTCCAACGGCGGTCCAAGTCGGGATCACCGACTGGACATTTTGCTCGCCAACCTGCACTTTTCAAACGCATTTTACACTTCAACTTGCAAAATCAACACACGATTATTTCAAACACAAAAAGAAAGCAATAAAAACTTGGGTTGCCTCCCAAGAAGCGCCTTAGTTAACGTCGTGGCATGACGCAAGTCCCAACTCAATTTTGATTCATGGGGTTTGCCCTAGTGTCACTAGGCAGTCCCCCGTTTTGTTTGGGGTAGAGACGAAATAGCATATGACCCATTTGTGTCTCCAATAGCTGAATAGATATGGAATGAGAAGCAGTCATCTGATTCAGCATTGAGACATTCTCTTTTATCTCTTTCAACACTCTGTCGTGTTCTTCGATTTTGTGGACAATGAGTGAGAGAATATCTTCTACTTGTCCACCCACATACTCCTTGGGCTTTCTACGCTTGTGAGGGGGAATATACAGATCTTTCTTCATGTACGGTGCCTCCAATTCCATGATCTTTCTGGCCAAGAGATCTAGCTGAGTCAATAGTGTAGCCAAGACCTGGTCCTTCTCTGTCTCCTTGTTGGTCATGGCCATATGATCAAGGAGTTGGGCTGCTATTGCATAGGGCAGTCGTGTGAGATCACCTGGAGAAATTTGGTCAGCTACTCCTCTGTTCTCACGACCAAGACCTCTATAGAAGCAGTCCAGTAGCATTTAACCTAAGATTCTATGAGTTGGGCATTGTAGCAATATTGTATTAAATCTCAGCCACAACTCATGGATTGACTCACCCTCCAATTGCCTGAAATTTAGGATGTTATCCCTAAGAATCATCACTTTTGAAACAGGGTGGTCCACGTGGTTACCGTTGCTATAAGACATGCTACTTTCTTATGTTCTAAACAAGGAAAATACAAACCAAAACTAAAATAAGTAGATTCAACTATGACTAAAAAGAACAAAATTCAACTTCACAAAAAGAATCATAAACAACACCACTCCTCGGCAGCGGCGCCATTTTGATTAACATTTTAAGGACACTTCATCCAATTCTAAGTGTCAACGATCGCTAGTCAGTATAAAACCCAACTAAATGAGTTGGGGTCGAATCCCACAAGGAGCGGTACGTGTTTGAGATTCAATAGTAAAGTGTGAACATGGTCAAATGGAATAGACATTATAAAATAAACACATAATTCAAATCAGGGGGTGACACGAATGTCAAATAAAGGGGTTTTGGTTTGAATTTATCAACTACAACAGCAACAAACATTACAAAATAACAATAAGGAGACGGGTTTTTGGGATGTGATTCGATTATAGGATAATATAGACAAATGGGTAATTGCAACTGTTAGGAAATAGCTAGATATTAGTGAGTAAGGTAGACTATAGAGGAGGTAAACTTTATCACAAGCAATTTACCCCGAATCAAGTCAATTTCTCTCGAACATCAACAAGTAAGCAAAATAAAAACATCCCACACCTTAGTCCATTCACTCTCTTGAGCTGAATGTGTGGAATTGGGTTTAAGATTCACTCTCTCGAGCTGAACCCATGTCAACCCAATACCCACTGACCATCAATCAATAATCTTAATTTTAAAACCTCTCACTCGAGCAAGCCAAAAAAACAAGGGTAGAACTGCATTTGCAACTACAATTCTTAAATTAAACCATAATTAATGATTGAACTCACTTCTAAACAACAAATAAACTAGCAATTAGCAATACCCATACACTAAATCATCCCATAATAACATAATAACACCCCGAGAATTGAGTTTTAGCTAGATATCATAAAAAGATAAAAAAATCGTTACCAAATTGAGTTTCCATCAACTGGGTAATATTGATTTCGTCTTATAATGGTCCAATTCGAAGAATCTCAAAGACCCACTTCCAATTTCTCCAAACTAAAAAACTTCAATTCTTCAAAAACTAAGGAAAACTCTCTAAAAATGAACACAAATACTATTCATAATGAATAATGATTCATTGATAGATGCTAAACTAAATATTTAAAAATGTATTTATATTCGCCAAAAATGTATTGTCAAGAGCCATTTGGCACAGTAAGTCGGGCTCGCCGATCCACTCGGTGATCCACTCTTTGGTCAATTCCATCACCTTTCTGCCTTGGCCTTCAACATCCTCGAGGTCTGTAACTTTGGGCGATCCAACACTGCATCGTTGAACCCCTCGGTGATCCGCCTATTGCTCATTTCTCTCGCCGACTTGGTTCTTTTATTCAAGGCTTGGCATACTGGAACTTTAGGTGGTCAAATGGCCATTCAGCGACACGCCAAGTTCACTTGGCGATCACCAGGCTTGCATTTCTTCATTCTTTTAGCTCGCTTTGTTCCTTTTTGCAAATTTGTGTCCTTGCTTTGTTACTCAATCTATATACCTGGAAGTCAAGGGTTTTACATCAGTTATTGGCACAAAATAAGCATTTAAGGACACTAAATCATTATAAATAAAGCCCTAAATGAGTCCAAATCTTGGACTCATCAATATCGATCCATGTCTACTACTTGCTCTGAGGTTGTATGGCTTCGTGGATTACTTGCTGAGATTGGATTTCCTCAATCTCATCCTAATCCTCTCTACACTGACAATACAAGTGCTATTCAGATTGCTATTAATCTAGTTTTTCATGAGAGGACCAAACACATCGAAGTGGATTGTCATTATATATGAGAAGTTGTAGATAAAGGTGTCATTACTCTTCCACATGTGTCCAGTGATCTTCAAATAACTGATGCATTTACAAAATCTATGGCACAACAACGCCATCAGTTTCTTGTAGGTAAATTGATGCTTCTTGATCCACCAACATCAATTTAAGGGGGGATGTTAGCATGATGGACAACTAAATGATTGTATATATCGATGTAATTATATAGTGATATAAATTAGCATGATCACATACATTTGTTGTAGAATCAAAGGAATAAATATTGTGATAGAATAACTAATTTGGAGGGATAGCAAGACAGATTTAGAGGGATTGAATAGCAGATTTGTAGAGAAAGAATAGCTGATCTTTAGGGATAGGAATGGGGGATCTTTAGGGATGTGTAATCTTTATTTTCTCTATATAATGGAAATGCTCTCTCACTTTGAGAGGCATTCAGCAGAAAATTGACATATGGTTGTTGGTATTTGTGATGACTTATATGAGTGCTTACTTGATTCGAATATGTGATTCTGATTCATTATTTTGTTTGTTAAAATACTCAAAGATTAACCAAGTCCCTTTTCCAGTCACTTTTTGGCTTCCAAGGAATAAAGGTAATTAAAGTTAAAACTTATTTGTCTTCTTCGTGTGTCCTGATTCACTCTACCATAAAACATGTGTCGTTGTACATGTTTTAAAAAGTAGTGCTTGAGATGACTATTCAGATCACTTTTTGTGGTATTCAGTTCCTCTAACCCATCTAAGTTAACAAATCTTCCTTAATTTCTCCTTTTTGTTTTGAATGTTGGTTATGATTGTCGCATGCAACATATACGTGTTTTCCCTATATAAGGTATTCTGGAGTATTTATTTTGTGTTTCATGTATTTACACTTAGGTGAGAAGCCGTATTAGGAACTTCCTTTCTAAGCTCACCTCTGAAAATTGATTACATTACTGGAATGAAATTTTTTCCCCTATTTGTCGTCTGTGGAATGTTCCAATATGTTCCTATTAGGCTGAATTTGATCCTGATTATATTATCTGTTGTAGTTCATGATTTCCACTGCCAAGTAGAGAATAACTATTTGGTTAAAGGAGATAATATCAATCTGTAAAGTTGGATGTCAAACATTATGTTTCCCAATCTCAAGAATGTTAAAATTTCTAGTTGCATAACACATTGTTTGAAAGAGGCAATAAGCATTTTGAACTTTCAGAGTTTCTACTAAAGAAGGAAATTACTTGAAGAAGTCCGTTATCATATCAAAGATGAGAATCTGCTGGAAATGTTTAGAAAGATGTGTTTCGCAGAAAGTGGAAAATGTTGTGTTGTGGTTTCAATATAGTAATGGGTGCACATTGCCTGAATCTCTCTGCACATATTCATCCGTGATAACTTTAGATGATAAACATTGTGTCTTTAATAATATGGTCATATCGTGGAACTCTCTAAAGAGTATAAAGTTTTGGCATTTGATGCTAACCGATGATGAAATGGTGAAATTACTGACAGGCTGTCCAACATTGGAAACAATGGAATTATATTGGTATCATGGTTTCTGTCTCCTGAAAATTAATTCTTTGAAATTCAAGAAATTAAAGCTAAAAAATTATCAATTTCCTGAAAATGGAAATAACTTAGAAATTCTCACCCCATATCTTCAGCATTTGGAGATATCAGGAGAACTTCATGATCTCAAGTGTAGACTTGTTGATGCTAAGCTTATTTTCAGCATTGCCTGTATCAAAGACATCCCAAGTTTTTATGAGGGAGACAGCTGTCATGGCTATCATCAAGTAGTTAGGTTGTCTAAGATCGTCTACCAATGTTGTGATTAACTTCCAGAAGTGAGCTTTCCATGAGTTCACTGCTAGTAGTTTCCTGTCTAAAGATACCAGAAGTTTTGAGTTTTTGAATAAACTACTCATGTAATATTTCACTACTCTATGTTTGTTTGCAACTAATTACTAGTTTTACTGTTGGAATTAACCTTGTGGTTTACCAAATGTTATGGTATATTGGTTTCTTATGAAGCATTTTCTTCATGCTGCAAATATGTTATGGTATATTGGTTTCTTATGAAGCATTTTCTTCATGCTGCAAATATTTTAAGGCATTGAATTCATGGTTTAAAATAAATAAATAATCCATCTATGAACATATGAAAATTTCATATTGAAAAGGTTTTCTTTAACAATAAATGATGTATCTAATTTATTGATAGGACCATTTCTGCTATAAGATCATTGTTTATTTATTTAACTTTGTGCAAAAAATACTTCAAGAACCACATTGATGTATGGGGGTAATTATTAATACATATACACAACTTTTTTCACCTAAACAAACGAGTATGAGTATGGTAGTTAATTAATTTATGAAATTGTTATAGAAAGTAGTTACAAGGTTGAGTAGTATTACTAAAGTTGCTTGCAAAGACGATTCAACAATTATGGCATGAGAACTCATCAATGAACCACACGATCAAGTTGATTATTCAGGAAAAACTGTTAATGTAAGCCCCAATTAAGGTGGGTTTTTTTAATTCAATACTTTACAAATTAATTGAATTATTGAAATATCTACGATTGACGTGTTTCACTAATATTCGTTTTAGGCTTGGGTTCAGAAAGTAGATAGAAGAAACAACATTTATGGATCAAAAACCAACCATGGATTCCGGTGAAAAGATAGAATGAAACAACAGCGCTATAGACCGATCGATCAGTTAGTTGTCGAAAGTTCTTTTTCTTCACATTCTCCCTCTTATGCCAACTGGATCAAATATTTGTAGCAAGTGCTCTCTTTTAAACAGGTGGCATTATCTCTAAAATTATTTGATACCTTATCTTTTAGTACCTTTAATTACCATGAAGTATATGTATTCTATGTTGATTATGACTTAGATAATTTTGTTCCTCCCAAAAATAAAAAATTCCAACTTGACAACTTTGAGCAGGGGAAAATGTGAAACTCCGGTCAGCTTCGGAAGAAAAGGTTTGTGTATTGCCGGAATTATTCACATATTTGTTTGATAATACTAATTTTGAGATTTTATTATTTTGATGTTAATGTGGCCATAGCATGGAAGTCTCTAAAATTGAAGTGGATGGTGTTATCCAAAGAATTTATTGTTGGGTTTTTCTCCATTAGAAACTATGGAATTATCTTGTTTTAAGGATTCTAGTCATTTTGAAATTAGGTCTTCAAAATTGAAGAGACTGAATTTGATCATTCCATGGAAATTATTGCCGTCTATCTTCATCATTTGGAAATTTCAGGAAGTCATCAAGTTCTCAAGTGTAGGCTTGTAGACACGTCATATGTGGTTGATGCTAAGTTGTTGTTTCTTCTATCTTTCGCTGAAATCCATGGTTGATTTTTAGTCCAGAAAGGCTAAAGGAGAAGATATCACCCAGACCTAGTGCACTTTAAAATGATCATATCCCACAAATTCTTTGAAATTCTTTAAAATAAAATAAACTTCTCCCAAGGATTCTTTAAAATGATCATATCCCGCAAAATCTTTGAAATTCAAGCCTTGCACCACTTCGACTAAAAAATTCCACTTTTAGCCAAGCTTTTTGGTAATTATTTCTTCCTAGTGCATGTATCTGTCGGCTCATGGATTTTCATTATGTCCACTTCATTTTTTGCTAACAATTTGTCCAGTGCTTATGTTTGTGAATACATGGAATTCATGTTAATTAGTCAACTCTAATTTGAATTCTTTTTCTGCTTGTGTGAATAGTTCTCGAGATAACAACCCTAAGCTAACAAGCAAACCTATAGAAAAAAGATTCAATATATAACCCTGCTTCTTCTATGTGAAAAACTCATTCAGGAGACATGGAGAATCCGATAGAAATACGAAACTCTGATCTTTATACTTCCATGTGTAGCAATGAGAATTTACCAAGCCATGAACTTGACAAATTGAAACAAGATCATCAAGTAGTTATAGTCATGGTTCCATTTCAATCAACTTCTTCAACTAGCTTTGGTTCAGCTACTCATAATCGTCAAGCTTTGGTTCGAGCCAATTCCTTAAATCCTTCAGATATAGCCAAAATCCACTTCCATGACATTCCAACTCCTGAATTTGCCTCACCTCCACCTGTCTTTAATGCCTTTCCCATTACATCATCAGCCATTACGGGATGCATGGTTTCTTCTCCGTGAGCCCATTGCTTCCTTTTTACGTAATATCTCCTCAAAATCGAGACGAGTCATTGTTGTTCATGATTCTTTATTGTCATATATTTTTCAGGATGTTTCTTCCTTTCCCAATGTTGAATCCTATATATTTAATTGCATTTCAGTTATCACTTTGTACTGTTCTTCATGCTTATTTAGTGGAATGCCTATCTAACTTGGAGAAGAATTGTTTAATAAGCTAATGTCCCTAGCTTGAAGGAGCGCTACCTGATGAAATCAAGAACTTTATGGATCTTCAGAGTCCATATATGGATATTAAATCAGGTGATATCCATAATACAAGTAAAGACGTAGTTGAAGGTGAGTTTCATGATTTGCCGGCACAAGGAGAAAGTAAACAACAATGGGCATGCAACTGGACCAATTCTGCCTACAAAATTTGGTTGTATCTTGAATAGGAATGAGATATGTTTGGAATGGCTGAATAAACAACCTCCATGATCAGACCTTTATAAATCATTTGGAACATCAACTACATTTTCTGATAAAGAAGTCATGGAGCTCGCAATGGGACTTGAACAAAGCAACCAAAAGTTCATATGGGTGTTGAGAGAAGCCGATAGAGGAAATACCTTTACCGTGGAAGCTAGAAGACTTTAGCTTCCAGAAGGGTTTGAGGAAAGGTTAAAAGAAGTAGGCTTAGTGGTAAGAGAATGGGCACCACAACCCAAAATCTTGGCTCATTCTTCCACCGGCGGATTCATCATGAGTCATTGTGGTTGGAATGCTTGCATAGAGAGTATTACCATAGGTGTGCCTATAGTTGCTTGGCCTATGCACTCTAACCAACCGAGAAATGGTTTCTTAGTCATGACGGAAATATTGAAAATAGGCTTGATTGTGAGGGAGTGGGAAATGGTTTCTTTGTCATGTGTTTCTCCATTGCATTCTTGTTTCTCAATTCAGCCTTTATCGAAAAGAAATGGTAAATGCCATCATGACATGTTCTGATAAATTATAGTATCATTTGTTCAGAATTTTTTGGCATGACAATCATAATACCTTGATGTTATTGAGAAAGTATCAATGTAATGAACTTCTTCATGTTTGAAATGATCCGAGTTGACAATCGGGAAACACAAATCATGAAATCCAACTCTGCATGTCAATTTGGCCAAATTGACATAAATTGGCTCACCACTCGTATTCAGCTTATTGATTTTCGGAGGAAAATTACAATAACAGAGAAATATAACTTTTCACAACTAAACGGTGGCAACTTTTCTTCCTAAGAAACGGTGGCAATTCTTCTTCTAAAACATGCGTCTCTTGCTGAAACGGCGCCTGTTTTAATAAGAGGGACATTTAAGTAATTTAACTTTTAAATTGGGGACATACTTATAACTATAGAGGATTTACGTAATACTTTTCTTTATAATGTTGAACTGTCAAAGCATTTTATTGTCTGAGAAACCCTATTCATCTCTCTCTCTTTTGCCCACCAACCCCAAAAATGTTGACAAATTCGAAGAAGCAAAAGGTAACAGAGGAAGATGCCACACCAATCAATAAGTTACCGGATCCACTCCTTGTAAAAAATCTCTCACTTCTACCAACAGAGGATGCATTAAGAACTTGTGTTATCTCTAAAAAGTGGCAGACTCTCTCACTTACCGGGAAAGAGAAGATTTATCCTTTATTCATAATGCATTAGCACATTGCCGCTCTTCCAAAATTGAAAAGTTTGAACTCGACTTAACTGATTGCATGAACTTGTGTCAATCAGACTACAATTTCAAGTTTGATTATGATTCCCTAGTCAATCGTTGTTGTAGTTTTGTTGTTGAGAGAAATGTTGAAAATGTTGTGTTGTATTTATATAGTCGTGAAGAGTGTCCATTGCCTGAATCTCTCTACACATGTTCGTCATTTATAACTTTAGATGATATGCTATGTTGTGGCTTTATTAATGATACAGTCATTTCGTGGAACTCTCTAAAGAGCATAACATTGGGGTATGTGGTGCTTACCGATGAGGACATGGTGAAATTATTGTATTGGAAACAATGGAATTAGATGGGTATGAGGGTTTCCATCGCCTGGAAATTAATTCATCAAAATTAAAGACACTGAAGCTGATATATTATGGGTTTCCTGGAGCTGGATATGAATTAGATCGGTTTTCTGGAGTTAGAGATGAATTAGAAATTATTGCCCTGTATCTTCAGAATTTGTAAATATCAGGAGATCTTCTTGATGTTAAGTGTAGACTTGTTGATGTATCTTTTGTGGTCAATGCTAAGATTATTTACAATAATAAATGTATCATCAAATATTATATTCCCTCATCCAAGAAAATCTTCAAAAGTTATGTTATGCAACTGTGCTAACAATTGGAAATTGGTTCACACAGGTTTTTGTTTAACTCGAAACTCCTGACTCCTTTTTTGGTTTATCTTAAGCAGACAGTTTTAGAATGTAAACATTATAGAATTAATTACAGAAACTTGTAGCCCATTCTCCTGTCTAGTTTTTAAAGTAAGTTTCTTTATTCATACCGGAAAAGATTGTTGGAAAAATATATAGATGGGGAAATTATAATATCAAAATAATAATACAAGAATTAGGATAAATACTACTACAATAATATTCTTAAGTAATATATATGTGTATATATATAATACTTGAGTCATGCTAGGCACTGTCCTAAGAAACTATTTCAGCGGTGTAAAATGTTTCTGCAGGATTAAACAAGTCTTCTCTAATTAATTAGAGGACACATGAATCAACAAAATCTAAATACTACAAAATAAAGCAAGTCGAAAGAGGATATTTGAAATTGGCTAAGTCTTACTCTTCACTTGGTTGTCTCTCCTCAAAACTCCATCAACTACTATATATAGAGGAGCATCGGCAGTGGAAGATAACATATTACACAATATAACTTGGAGGCAAAGGGAGCATTACTTGGAGACAAAGGAGTAAAACTTGGGGACAAAGTAGATTAATACTTGGAGATTAACTTTATGACATAAGCACATTAGTCATCAACTTAATGACATAAGTGCTTGTGTCACAAATTAATAGAATCCAAAATATGTCTTAAATTATTTTAAAATATCCAACAATCCTTCATTTATTTTAAAATAATTTTGAATTAGAAAAACTCGACTTGCTTTATTTTGTATGATCAAAATGTGATAGGTTTGGTGTCGTTTGGACTATCAATCAAACTTAGACCGATAAAATTTAACTTACAGAATTATTGGTGAAATATAAAATTTCTATGAACCAATTATTCTTTCGTAAGTCAGAGATTCTACCAATCACATTTTAATCCTCATATTTTGTTGTTCAACGCGGTTTTGCGCCAATAAGCCATACGTGTGCCTGGTTATTCATGAGAGCTCTAGAGACTAGGCCAAAATCTCATAGGAGCGGCTTCACTCCACTTCTCATATAGATGAATTCATCAAGTGTACAATGCTTTAAATACAACATCCATAAGGACTATCAATTCATTAAGAGCTAACAACTCATCCCTCATAATTCGTAGTAGTTTGGTTCAGCTAGAATCAATTCTAAGATGTGATAGTCAAAGTGCTGTTCATTTGATTAAAAATAAAAAAATTCATGAGCGCACCAAACACATTGATGTCAGATTTCATTTTATTCGAGATGTCATTAAAGAGGGAGCTATCAAGGTTGAGAAGGTTATCATAGACGATAACGCTGCAGACATGTTGACCAAGATAGTCTCGCTTGAAAGGACTTGGCGGGAGTATGCATCAATTGATGCACCTCTGAGAGAATGACTGCTAGGTGGAGCTAGTATGTTCAACAAAGGTTTGATTCTTCTTGTTTCTTACAACGGGATTGCCCAGTAATCTTAGAAGTTTTGTCTAGAGTTGTTTATATGCATGCTTGGAACGCAAACCAAGGTGGACATTGAAAGAGTTGGTTTGGTCCTTGTAATAAAACTCAATGGAAGATGAATTAATATAAAGATTCGGTAGGAAGATAATTAGAACAAAATAAAAGGTCAAGATAGTATCTTGTTAGGTGAAATTGCTAAACCATAAAATGGTTTCACATGTTTAACCTTGACATTTTTGACATATAGTGATGTCATGGATAACATCAATAGGAAAAATTCATCCCAATAAATAAGTAGCTCTTAATTCATTTTCATGACATCCTCTCACTTTCCTTCTCACCTTCTAAGGCATTTGATGTTCTCTCTTGTAGTATTTCACTTGTATTCTTTGTAGAGTGAAATAAATATTGGTGTAGTTGTTCTTTGCTGGACGTAGGATCATTTTGATCCGAACCACATTAAATATTGTTGTTCTTCCTTGTTCTTTAATTTCACGTTTTCGCTAACAAATGCCTTACAGGAAACTAGTGACAAACCTGACACATCCATTCAAATAACACCGACCCTCAAACTACTACTCGAATTGCTGAACCAGAGGTCCAGATACTTGCCAAGAACTCTATCAGTCAGAATAATGATAAAAAAGTCCAAATTTTGAGCAACAACCACGTAGATGATCAAAGCAACAAGGATAGTGAGAAACATCTTCCTCTAAATCACAGTCATGCCAACAATGAAGATTCCAATCAAGGACAATGTGATATTGAGAGTAGTAGCAAAGAGCCTCCAGATCCTGAGATCAATAACAAGGACCCTGAAGACCAATCCAAGGACACCAATAATGAAGGGTCCAAAACTATTGAATCTAACACAACTTTTGACTTGGGTAGTAATTCTACTTTCATTATGACCAGTCTATTATCTCAGAAGGACAATGAGGACAAAAATAGTTCTGACACTCGGCCCCTATAATCAGTAACATGGTTTTTGGTACTATTAGTCACAAGGAAGGGGGAAATATCTCTCACCCCATTATAAGCAAAGAAAGGAACAAAGAAATTCCACCCGTTAATATCCTAGCAACTTCCAGCTGAAAGAAAGAACTCAAGACACAGGTTTTTTTTATATAACACCTCTTAAGTTTGATCTTAACCAGTCCTCTCAAATGGACAATACTAAGGAAGAGTTGAACATTACCTCTCAACGGAACAATGGTATAGAGGTGTCTCAAGTGAACAACTATAACGACAACCTTGTAGACGGTGAACATGACCAGACTCGGAAACAATGTCCAAAGAAGTACTTGGTCTCTACAGAAGTGCATAACAACAATCCATAAAGTGCCCAAGCCAGGAAAAGTTCTAGCAAAAAAGAGAAGAAACAAAAGGAATTAAATAGTCAGAACAACCACTCTCATGCCATCCAACATATAGTTCATCATCTTCTGGATGGAAATCTTACTCTTTCAGTACCATAATGTGAGTGTTGATGAAGAAATAACCCCTTATTCTGAAAAAGGAGGCTGATGTAAAAGGGATCATGTTTCTGAAACTAGTTCTGAAGAGAATGTTGAAATTCTGATACAAACTTTTGAACTTCAAGATCATGATCAAGTAGTTCAAAAGGAAATGAAGAAGGCCATTCAACAGGGTAATCTATCTCCTAGAAGCCTTAACAATAAAGCGATGTCCATATCAAAAGAATCTGTCTAACCTAAAAATCTTCAAAGATATCAAAGACAGAGTCCCAACGAAAAATACCAATGATTAGCCTCTTTAACTAGAACATTAGAGGGATGATATCCCAAGCTACAACTGAGATTTGTTGTATCTCTTATTCAGAGACACAAAATTTGATTCTTTGATATCCAAGAACCTATGGTGGATGATCTAATTATACATAACTATTCACAAAAATTTGGTATGTCAGGATGTTTCTCTAATGTCAACAACAATGTTTGTCTCTTCTGGAACAACGATGTAAATTGTGTAATTATCTTAGATACTGAACAATTGATCAATTGCAAAGTGAGACATATTTCCAAAGATTCTCCTATGTACCTGTCTATTGTCTATGCTGAATCTACTATAAAAAAAGAGAGAGAATTTATAGGATGACCTCAGAAATCATGCTACTTCAGGCTCTTTTCCATGGGCAGTATGTGGTTATTTCAACACCATCATATCTACGGAAAAAAAGAAAGGTGTCAATCCTTTCAACATTAGGGATAGCATGCCTTTCATTAACTAGATAGATGATTGTATGCTTATGGTTTCTCGTTCCTCTGCTAACAACTTCTCATGGTGTAGCATTCACAAAAAAGTGAGCAGCAAAATGTGGGAAAGATTGGATAGACTTTTAATCAACAATGAATGGGAAGAGAATTTCATGTCCACTACAATCCAACACCTTACTCGGAATAGATCTGATCACTGCCCTCTTCTAATCCATTTTGGGGATAGTAATGAAGATCATCCAAAATACTTCAAATTTTTGGATTTCTGGCTAGAACAAGATGGATTCAAGGATATCGTGAGACAAGCATGGAACATTCACATAGAGGAGACTTCTTGCTAGAAGGTTCAACAAAAACTCAAAGTTGTGAGCAAAGCTCTTAGCCACTGGTCTAATATAATTATTGGGGACATCTTTGAAGAGGCTAAAAGTTTTTAAAAAAAAATTGAAGGAGAAGAACAGATGTTCCTGGCAGATGATAATGCCTGTTACAATATGAATAGGTTTATACAATCCTATTAGAATAGGAATAGGTTTACACAATCCTATTAGAATAGGAATAGGTTTATACAATTCTATTTAGAATAGGAATAGGAATACAAATAGAAATAGGAATAGTAAATAGTATCCTACTTGATAAAGGATTGTATTCTAGTGTCTATAAATAGGGTCTCAATGTAATAATGTAGACACAACAACAATTCAATAATATTCTTCCCTTATATTTCCCACATGGTATCAAAACTTCTACGAACTTGGTACAGAATTAAAGAGCTTATGTGATGGCGGGTGGCTAATAACTCATATATGCTGCCCGTCAGACCAATGATTATGTTAGCAAAAGTTGGGTCACCGTGTATCCTTCTAGTGACTATTTTTTCATATTTAATTTGTGTAGCACCGTGCGATCTTTTCGGTGACTACTTTTTCATATCTAGTTTGTGTAGCACTATGTCATCATTCCAATGACTACTTTTTCATATTTAATTTGTGTAGCACCATGCCATCCTTTCGGTGACTACCTTTTTTTGCATATCTGATAGGCGTAGCATCGTGCATCTCTCTGGACTATTTGTCATATTTAATTTATGTAGTACCATGGATTTTTCCAAACTATTTTCTCATATCTGAGTTGAATAGCATCATGTGTCTTTTTAGTGACTCCTCAGGTTTGATTTGCATCGTTCCATTCGTCTTTCTGGTGACTCCTCAAATCTGATTTGCATAGGGTTGTGCCATCATTCCAACCCTACCCGTATAGTTGTTTTTTTCAATAGGGTTGTGCCATCATTTTGACCCTACCCATATTATTTCTCTTTTTCAATGGGGTCCTTCTATCAATTCGAACTATCCTATATAATTTATATTTTCTAGTGGGTCGTGGCATCATTCCTACCCTATTCATATAATTTTATTTCTTAGATTGTGACCATTGTTAGCCATCAAATCTGATACCCTGGCATATGAGTATGTTCCAGCCAGTTTTTTGGTGACTTGTTTAATATCGACTCATCTATTGATTCCAACATGATCCATATACTTTATACTAGAGTTTGAGCACTTTGATGCTCAGGGGGATTTTAGTAGCCTTATATGTCGATTATGTGAGTCACTTTATGGTCTGAACCGTCTTTGCAGGTTTGGTTTGGGAAGTTTAACACTATAATTCTTGTATGTCGATTATGTGAGTCACTCTATGGTCTGAACAGTCTTTGCAAGTTTTGTTTGGAAAGTTCAACACTATAATTTTATCACTCTGTGTTTTTCGATATTATGCATCAAATTTTAGTATTTCATGAGAAGATTAAGCACATTGAGATTGACTGATATTATGCATCAAATCCAGTATTTAACGAGAAGACGAGCACATTGAGATTGACTGTCTTTTTTGTGAAGCCGACTGATCAACTTGCAGATATCTCACCAAACTCCTCATTGGTCCTCGTATTAAAATTACATATGTAACAAGCTAGGTACATGAATTTTATGCACTAGCTTGAGTGGGAGTGTTAGAATATGAATAGGTTTATACAATCCTATTAGAATATGAATAGGTTTATACAATCCTATTAGAATAGGAATAGGTTTACACAATCCTATTAGAATAGGAATAAACTTATACAATCCTATTTAGAATAGGAATAGGAATACAAATAGAAATAGGAATAGTAAATAGTATCCTACTTGGTAAAGGATTGTATTCTAGTGTCTATAAATAGGATCTCAATGTAATAATATAGACACAACAACAATTCAATAATATTCTTCCCTTATATGTCTCACACAATGACATAAATGAGGTGAACAAACTCAAAGCAGAATACACCATGCACATGAATAAGGTTCATTCTTTTTGGAAGAAGAAAGCCAGGCTAAAGTGGAGTGAATAGAGACAAGAATACAAAATATTTCCATAACACGATCAAAGGTAAAAGGAAGAGACTGTATATTAATAGAATCAAAGGTGAATACAATCAGTGGACAGAAGGGAGGATAATATCAGAGAAGCTGCTATTGACTATTATGAGAACCTTTTCTCTCACGAGTCCTTGAGAACTAACTTCTAGTTCATTGAAAATATTCTTAAGATGATCACTGATGAGGACAAATCCCTCTTAATGAATTTCCCTTCCATGGAAGAGGCCAAAGATGTTGTTTTGAGATTGACCCTACTAGTGCAAGAGGTCCTGATAGATTTAATGCTCAATTTTACCAGCACAACTGGACATCATTGGCCCAGACATTTATCAGATGATCTTGGAGGTTGCAAATAGTAAAGAACTTATCTAACACCCCGGAAACTAGTAGACCAAACTAGAGCCACAAGCTAGGGTTCTATGATTTGATGTATGGGAAATAGAGTCGTAGATGAGACTTTATGTGTTTAGAATGAGGAGTTTAATGGTTGAACATCAAGATATGTATTATAACTAGTAGCCTATATGACCTTTAAGAGTTTGGTTGTGCATGGGAAGGACAACTACCAAGGCAAACGGGCAAGCCTAAGCCAAAGGGACAAGGCTGCCCAACCTTGGCAGGTACTGCCCAAGGGTTCACGACCATCTTCACGACCAGTGGTGTGGACCACGGTTCGTGAAGGGGTCCTTGGATATACCTTACACACTTGGGAGGGCAAGACACTGCCCCAAGTTCACGAGGCACTTCACGAGCCATTTGCTTGACCCCGGCTCATCAAAGTGCCCGTGAAGGTACATTAGTATTTTAGGGTGTTTTAGGGTCTTGGAAAGTTGAGGGAGCTACTGTTAAAGGGACCATGGGCACTACCACGGACCGTGGTTCCCTTCATGGACTGTCCAAGTGGTCGTGGTGCTTGGGACGAGGCTGCCAAGTGAGGGACATTTGGATAAAATCCTATTCGACTAGGTTTAAGTGGGGGTCGTTTTGTATGTCTTTTATTCACATATTTAGACTATTTTAGGTCCTTAGACCCAATGTTTAATTCACTTTACATTAGAATCAATTCAAAAACCCAAATCACTCCTCTTTCAAATATTTCTCTCTCTAAGAAGAACCTCCATTGAAGAAGAAGTCAGGATTGAAGCTAAGGTCAAGATCCAAGGCTCCATTGTTTAAGGCTTGTGCTAGGGATTTGTTTAAGGTATGTTTAGATCTTCATCTATGGGTTCTTCCACCCATAGATTCCCCTAGAATTTCCCCCAAATTTCTGACGAAGAACCCCAATCAAGCTAGGGTTGCTTCCAATGTATGGGTTTTAGGTGGGTATGATTATAAACGGTTGGATACTACTCATATATGATTAATTTAGTGTTGATTCATCATATTGTGAATAATTTATGAAAAATCCTTGATTAACCCTAATTTTCAAAGTATGTGGGTTTGTGTCTTATGATGAGGAATTGATGATTCTTGCTAGATTCTCTTGGATTGTTGTCATGAATGGACTTATTCAAGATTAGTAATATGAAATCATGAATTGAACTAGACTTATGTATGAATGATAGAACATGAATCAAAATGGCTAGATTTGGGACTTTGATGAATTATGCTTAGAATTAGCTATGCCTAAGGCTTGTGACTAGTATGTATTGTGATCTAGACTAGTATGATGATGGTGGAGTAAAGCTTGAATGTAGGGCTTGAAGTCATAATGTTGATCACTAGGGCTTAAAGAGTGAGTATATTATGATGAGATATCTTGCATATATGTAGAATGTGAAAGTTTAATCACCTAAAATGAATCATAATTGTTAGAATAGAATAGCTTGAGGTTGAGTCTTATGATTCCTTCATGGATAGTTGAATTATGTAGCTTGGGATGGTAGATCTCATGGTAGCTTGGGATTGAGGAATTAAGCTCTCCTAAGGTTAGCTTGAACTAGCATTGATAGGGTGCTTTTCATGGTAGCTTGCATTAGTATAGGCATGGTAGCCTAGGATTGAGGGTCTATGCTCTCCTATTGAACTAGCATGTTTAGAATGCTCTTCATGGTAGCTTAACTTGGTTAGGCCAAGACCATTTAATGGTATCTTAGGATTGAGACACCATACTCTCCTAAGGATAGCTTAGGGTTGAGGATTCATACTCCCTTACGGATAGATTGCATCTTATTAAATGGTTGCATGGTGGCTAGGTTGGTACTTGTATCCTTCCTTTGATAGCTTGGATTGTATGATAGTATGTTTTCCATGGTAGTTAGGTCTAGCATGGTAGTATGATATTCTTTGATAGACTAGAATGAAAGATAGTTAGCATGGAGTAAGCTAGCCTAAAGGAGTACTTAGTGTGAGTGGTAGTATGGGATGTCATTCATGCATGGCACAAGTATGACTTGAAGCTACTTATGAAGTGACCTCTTATGTGATGTATGCCTAGCTTGGAGTGTTGCTATAGTGCCTTCCATTATATGAATTGACTTAAGATGATAGTTCCTTGTCAATATGAAAGTAGGTCAATAGTGACACTTAGAAATTATGAATATGAATATGGTGACCTTAAGGATATGCTTAGTATGTGTGGTATTATGGGATGTCCCACATGCATTGAACAAGTGTGCCTTGAGGTTACTTAGGGGTATAGTACTCTTATGACATGAAAACCTAGGTCTTCTCTATGAAGGTGGAATATGACCAAGAATGACCAAAGAGAGGTACTTAGCTTGGATAGTATTATGGGATGCTATCTTTGCATTGCACAAGTATACTTGGAGGTGGCTTGTGAAGTAGTCCTCTTGAGTATGAAGGATTAATGGTTGAAGTATGCAATTATGAATGTCTTATGTTAACTTGCTATGATATAATACTTATGTTGGAATTTATGATATAGTTATGTTATTGTCTCTTATGCTTATATCTTATGTTGACTAACCATTTGAGATGCTTTATGATGTTGTGCTAGCTTTCATACTTGGTACATTTTGTACTAACGCATATTGCCTACATTCTAATCAAATGTAGGGTCTTGGGAGATTGAGTTGCTTGGAGGCTAGGTTCCTAAGTGCAAGAAGACTTGAATATTGGTGAGTCCTCATAGTTTCGAGGACAAACCCCTTTATGTTCCTTTATGTCTTTTCTTATGTTTAAGACTTTGTTTGGGCTGCGTCCCAATTATTTTTATTCACGTTATTAATAGATGACAGGTTTTTAGTAAAGACTTCCACTCGTTTATGAAATTGTTTTAGATGGATTGAAAGAAAGTTTAAAAATTTTCCTACTTTTATATGATCTTATGTTATGATGATGCTAAGGGTTGTATGCGACCCCTTCGGGGTCAAGTACGCCAGTTACGTCTAGGGGGTACCCTGGGTCATGACAGCTTACTAAATTCATATCTCATACATGTCTCATGTTTATTCCTAAGGTTGATAACTCACAATCCTTTTCTGATATGACGCCTATCAGTCTCAGCAATGTCACTCATAAGATAATTACCAAGATCCTCAATAATAGACTTGCTAAACTTCTTCCTAAGATAATTTTTCATAATCAAAGTGATTTCATCAAAAGTATGGCCATAGAAGAGAATGTTCTTCTTGCTTAAGAGATCATCAGTGGCATTAGGAAGAAGAGTTTTGGGGATAATGTTGTTATCATGTTAGATATGAACAAGGCTTATGATAAGCTTTCTTGGACTTTCCTTTGTGGTATTATGAAAAAAATGGGGTTTCAGAACAATGGATTTACACCATATGGAATCTCATTTCTAATATATGGTATTCTATCACTTTCAATTGTAAAAGAAAAGGGTTTTTTCAAATCAGAGAAAGATTGAAAGAAAGGTCACTCTATCTCTCCTTCTTTGTTCATTATTGCTGTTGAGGCTATTTCTACAGCTCTAAATCTCGTCCAGAATAATTGTGAGTTCTCTGGATTTTCTATGCATAAGAAAGGTTTGAATACAAACTAATTTTCTTATGGTGATGACCTCATCATCTTTACTTCTGGTATGACCAAATCTCTTAAGATTATCAGAACCATACTCTCAAATTATGAAAGAGCTACTGGACAAAAAGTAAATACTATGAAAAATTCTTTTCTTGTTAGTCAAAAAATATCATAGAGTAGAATCAAAATTATTGAGACACCTAAGATACAAGAGGAAATTCTTTCCTTCCGAATTGTTATAGAATATTGTAAATATATTCTATTACTCCCTCCGTTTAAAAAAGAATGACCCAATTTCCTTTTTAGTCTATTTCAAAAAGAATGTCCCATTCCTTTTTTGGCAATACTTTAACTTCAACTTTCCACGTGGCATGTTTAAGGCCACAAGATTAAAGGGCATTTTAGTAAATTTGACAGAACTCTAATTTAGAACCACAAGATTAAAAAGTCTTCTTTCCTTTCTTAAACTCTGTTCCAAGTCAAACTAGGTCATCCTTTCTGAAACGGAGGGAGTACCTTATATAGATAGGAGAGATTGAATCATAAATGATATGTAGGATATTTTCTTACCTTTGATGATACTTCTTTCTAGTGTATATATACATGTAATGTTGATATAATAAACAAGCAGTTCAGTTCTGTAAACTATATGATATCAGAGCCACTAGGGCTCAAGATCTTGGTTCTAAAATTTCGAAACTTTTCCTAGCTTCTTGGGAAAAGGTTTTGGCTACTTGGGTTTTGGCAGAATACATCTGGGCTTGCTGTCCCAGCATTGTCTCATCTGTTCCAACATACTCCAGGATTGGTTTTTGGTGCTAAATCACTACAGGATAATAATTTCTTCACTTTCAGGTTCGATTTTTATCCCTTGCATCTGTGACGTAAAATCTAGAAATTGCTTTGCGCTTTAGTGGCTGCTTGGGTTCCATTTGGTGTCTTCTTTTTTTTTGCTCTTTTCAACTAGTTTGGTGTCAGATTTTTTATCCTTTGCTCTTCTCGATCAATTTCTTGGATAAACATTAGTTAAAATGTTTTATGATAAATCTTCCTCCATGACTGGAATTGTTCCAGCATTGTCCAAAATTACTAATAATAAATTAAATGGGTCTAATTATTTAGATTGGAGTAGAAAAATCAAGATCTACTTATGTAGTGTTGAAAAGGAGGACCATCTTATCAAAGATCCTCCAACTGATGATACTAACAAGACTTGGCTTAGAGATGATGCTAGACTACCCTTTCAAATTATAAACTCTATTGACAATGAGTTGTTGGTTTGGTTAATCACTGTGAGTTTGTGGAAGAGTTAATGGATCATTTGGAGTATTTGTATTCTGGCAAAGGTAATTTATCTCGGATTTGTGAAGCTTCTAAGGCTTTCTATCATTTTGAGAAGGAAGTTAAGTCACTCACTACATACTTCATGAAGTTAAAGAAAGCCTACAAGGAATTGAATATACTTCTAACATTCAGTACTGATATCAAGGTGTAGCATGCTCAAAGGAAATGAATGGCAATAATAAATATTTTAGCTGGACTCCCGTTTATGATTGAGAATACTAAATCACATATTTTGTCTACATCTGAGATAAGCTCTCTCAAAGATGATTTCAGTCGAGTGTTGCGCACAGAGAGTACTCTATCCAACTAGCGGACCAATGTGCTTGTTGCTAAAAGAGTAGGAGGAAGAAATAATGCAAGGAGATGGAACAACAATGATGCAGGGAGATGGAACAACAACAATGATTCAAGGAGATGGAATAATAACAATGATGTAGGGAAGTGGAATCATAAACATGATGCAAGAAGGTGGAACAACAACAATAATGTTGGGAGATGGAACAATAACAAAAGAGGAGACAATGATGCTGGGAGATGGAACAACGGCCATACTTTTCGTTATTGTAAGGAACTCGAGCACATAAAGCGAAATTGTAAGAAATTATAGATTCGCGTCCAACAACATCAGACTCAGACTACCGTTTTTCCTGCCACTTCTAGTTCACACTCAATTGTTACAATCTCAACCAATGAGTATGCAGACTTACAAAGTATTAGGAATTAATGAATGAAACCACTCCAGCCCGTTCCCTTACTAAGTCAGGTAACAAATGTCTCATTTCCTCCTTAAGTAACTGGATCAATGATTCGGGTGCCACAGCTCACATGACAGTTAATCCCAAAATAATCTCTAAATTCCGGTCACATAAAGCACCATCCGCTGTTACCATAGGTGATGGATCTAGTTGTACCATTGAGGGATCTAGAACCATTAACCCCACTTCATCTATAACTCTGTCCTCTGTTTATAGGCACTTAGTCTTGCCTTTAATCTGATTTCTGTGAGTGAACTTACCAAAGAACTACAATGTTTTGTCTCCTTATTTCTCGATTATCATCTTTTTCAGGATCTTATGACGAAGTAGATTATTGGTAAATTACATGTATAAAACGGTCTCTAATCAGGGCCTCCATCAGTGGCTTGCTCTAGTATCATCTCGTCATTTGAAGCACATGGTCGTCTTGGACATCCTTCTCTACCAGTTTTGAAGAAATTATGTCCTCAGTTTCATAATGTACCTTCAATAGATTGTGAGTCTTGTCATTTTGCAAAACACCATAGAAGCTCGTTAAGTCCTAGGAATAATAAGCGGGCTAATTTTGCCTTCGAGTTAGTTCATTCATATATTTGGGAACCATGTCCGATTGTTTCTAAAGTTGGGTTCAGATATGTTGTTACTTTTGTGGATAATTTTTCCTGAATGACATGGATTTACTTTATGAAAAATTGTTCTGAAGTGTTCTCCCATTTCTCTAATTTTTGTGCTGAGATTAAGAGGTAGTTTAATGCTTCTATCCATATATTGAGGAGTAAAAATACTAAAGAATTCATGTCAGTATAATTTCAAAACTACATGAATCAATATTGTGACGACTCAGGGGTACCCCGTAGAAGTAACATGGCGTACTTGACCCCGAAGGGGTCGCATACAAGCCCTTAGCATAGTCATAACATAAGATCATAGAAAATACGGGAAATTTAAAAAAATTCTTTAAACAAACAATCCAAAAGCATTTCATAAAAGTGGAAGTCTTTACTAAGTCTATGTCTCAATCCATCTATGAATAACGGGAATAAAAGCATTGGGACGCAGCCCATAATAAGTCTAAAACATAGGAAATGACATAAAGGAACAAAATGGGTTTGTCCTCGAAACTATGAGGACTCACCAATTCTTCAAGTCTCCAAACGCCTTAGAAACCTAGCTTCCAAATCAACTCAATCTCCAACACCCTACATTTGATTAGAATGTAGGCAATATGTGTTAGTACAATTGTACCAAGTATAAAAGCTAATACAACATCATAAGAGCATCTCAAATGGTTAGTCAACATAAGACATAAGCATAAGAGATAATAACATGATCCTAACACAATCAACATAGCCATAGAATAATTATCAACACAAGCATCATATAAACCTAATTCAACATAAGATATAATTAATGAGCATAGGAGATACATCATGTTCATGGCATAGTCTTTACTTAGACTTTCATGGTTACATTCTTCGACCTTAAGTCCTTCACATTACAAGAGAACTACTTCACCAGCCACCTCCAAGTATACTTGTGCAATGCAAGGATAGCATCCCATACTACCATACAAGCTAAGTACCTCTCTTTGGTCATTCTTGGGCATAGTCCACCTTCAAATTCAAGACTTAGGTCTTCATGTCATCTTAATTATAATCTATGTACATTGTCAACTATTAAGCTTTTCTATGCCATAAGGGTACCATACTTCTAAATAACCTCAAGACACACGTGTGCAATACATGAAAGGCATCCCATACTACACTTCATACTAAGCATAGCCTTGAAGTCATCCTAGTCATATTCACCCTACCTTGACCTTGTTATTAGTTTAACTCTCATAACTAAGGGAATCGCTCACCTTTAGTCCATCATAACTAGGAAAGGCAACTAGTACAATCCTATCTCAAGACTTCTCTTAGTGACCCTAAGTCATACTTGTTCAATACAATCATAGCATCCCATAATACTAATCATGCTAAGTATTACTTTTAGGTCCTCTTACTATTCCTTCTTGGTTTGGAACCTAGTTACTCTCTTTGACTTTAGAACACTATAAGGTACTCTCTTAAGTACATCTTAGTTCATTATTAGATTGAACCCTATGAGATACTACTTTAATCATGTCTAAGTCCATTCATACTCTTGAACAATATGAGGTACTTCACTAAGTAAGTCTTAGTTCAATTATGCTTTAGAACACTATGAGATGCTTCTTCAAGCATGTATTAGTTCATTGGATATGGAGATTACTATTAGAAACCTTAACTCAACTACGTGAAGGCTTCCATCTCATGAGACCTAACTTTGGGAAAACCCACAATCTACTAGAGTTCCCCCTTTTACTTGGATAGTTCTCACATCAACTAGGCGTGGCTCTTATTTCTTATTTTAGTCCGGACCCAATCTTGTGTGACACTCCATCTCATCTTCAATATCCACTTGGAGCCAAGCATACACCCCAAGGTTTATTTGTTAAGCCTTGATTAACACTCATGTCTCATGGAAGGATGTCCTTAACAATCCATCCATGTTCAAGTGATTCCATCACTTCATGCTTCAAGCATTCATAAGGTAGGTTAGGTGAGTATAGGCCTTTCACCATAATTGTACCTATTAGACTCTATTCTCACTTAGACTTTACTCTCAAAGCCTTAGCATCTATAGCCAATCATATTAGCCTTCAACATTCATAACTAGGATTCTTCACGCTTAAAAACTCTATAACATGAAAGCATCTTATGAACCTAGATTTCAAGGCACTCAACCACATTCTTCATTACTAGGTGATTCTAGCCACAATTCATCCTAAATATTCAATTTCAACATTAAAATCCAAGATCAATCCTATTCAATTAGGTCTAGTTAAATTCATGATTATATGACCCTAACTTTGATCAATTACTACTCAAGACATTGGTTTAGGAAGACTACTCGTGAACCTTCAATTTGGCCTCTAATGGCATAAACCCACAAATATTGCATTCATCAATTTAGACTAGGGTTACCATAGAAATCAGAATAAATCATCATAATATGATACAACAATGCGAAATCAATCATAATTGAGTACTATCAAATCTATTGGAATCATACTCAAACTCTACCCATACTTTGGAAGAAACCCTAACTTAGATTGGGGTTTTCTTCTCAATTTGGGGGAAACTAGGGGGGATCCATGGGTGGAAGAACCCATGGATGACTAAGCTTCACATACCTTTAATCAAATCCCTATCACAACCTCTCAACAATGGACTTCGTTCTTGACCTTTGCTTCAAGTTCTACCTTCTCCTTCAATGAGGGTTTTCTAGAGAGAGGAATATTCTTTGGAGGGGATGAAGTGGGTTTTCTTTTGATTCTAGGGAGAATGATTTAAATGAGGTAAACCTAGGTCTAATAAGAATTTATAGTTGCTAGGAAAGGAATATAATAATGTAGGGTCAACTTTGGTAAAGAACTAAGGACCTAAAACGTTTTAACTTAAAATTATGCCCCTTGCCCGCTTGACCTCGCCCTTTGGACCCTTGGGCTCGCCCTTTTCATTAGGTAACTCGCCAAATGCACCCTTGGCTCGCCCATTTTTCCAGTAACTCACAAAATGGGCAGCTTCATTAGGCAATCGAGGGAGCTAAAGGGCAATTCGCCAACCTGGTTGGCGAGCTGCGACTTAGCTCACCCTTTGGTTCAGAAACTAGGACAATGGGGAAGTACACTAGGCGATATCAAGAGCCCAAGGGTGACTCGCCCAACCCCTTGGGAGATCAGGTACTCCCATCGCCAAACAGCCCCTCAAAGGACAAGGTTTCTTTCACTCAAACTTTCTAGCTTATGCCCTTGAAACCCTATACCATTCCATAGATAGTCTTCTAAACTACGGGCTCTAACACGAGTCTTGACATTCAACTACGAAGACCCTCAATCAAAGTGCGAAAAGTCTCATCTACGACTCTATTTAACATGCATCAAACCTTAGAACCCTAGCTTGTGGCTCTAGTTTGGTCTACTAGTTTCTGGGGTGTTACAAATATGGTATTCTTCCACAATCTTCGTGTGTGTAGTTACACTCTCGAAATGGAGTAGCTGAGAGAAAATAGGCATTTACTTGAGAGTGCTCGTGCTTTGCTATTCCAAATGAAGGTACCTAAGCAATTTTGGGCAGATGCAGTATCCATAACTAGCTTTTTAATTAATCGCATGCCATCCAACCGAACCAATTTTGAGCAAGTAAACCTCTAAACACAAGCTAAGGGGATAGAATACGGGTAGTCCTTACACCCCAACCGAACCTCCACAACTAAAACATACATAAGACCAGTCCAACCTAACAATTCACAATTTACAAGCACATGTCTCAACAACAACATTCTATCAATCACATATTCTCAACAACAAGCTCTGTATTCATCAATTACAACCTCCGCAACAAGGACCTGCTTAAAACCAGCTCAACCTAACAATTCATAATTCACATAGCACACAGCTCAACAACAACACGCTAACAATTACATATCCTCAACAACAAGCTCAATATTCATCAATCGAAGTTCCACAGAAAGGCACTCACAAAGTTCCACAAAGAGGTACTCACAAAGTTCCACAGAGAGACACTCACAAGATCAGCAAAACACAAAATCAAGTTCACTAATGATAAATATGTGCAATGTAATGGAATGCAATGTCAAGCATAGTGATGCATGTCTGACCTAGTGATACACACCCGCTGTCTCACAGTCCGGGACCCATGGGGGACATATCTGTCCATGCATCCATCGCGGCGCGCGATACGACCCTCGATAATAGTAACCATCGCGGCGCGCGATACGTCCCTCGAAATATAGTATCCATCGCGGCGTGCTATACGTCCCTCGAAATGGTACATCCTCTTTAATTTCTCATTCATTCTCAATGCACATAACACTTGTCACAACCATGTCTCAGAACAATGCAAATGACATGTTCACATAAATAATGAGGAGATGACCATTTTCATAACATTGCACAATTCACAACAACACAATCATGATACAACATCAACAATGATTCAACAAGCCTTTCAAACCATTCTCAACACATCACACAAACAATTGATCACATTGTCTTTTATTACCCCCTTTTCATCATTAGAATTAATCAATGTGGACAAGTCAACCCACCACCAAGTCTCATTACCCCCAAACACATATTACAAGGAAATACACGAATTCCATACACATAGAAATCCACTTGCGTCAAATAGTCGAACAATCACTCCGAGACATGAGTCTTCCCTTTCGTTGAACTTCCAACTCAAAGCAATCTATTCACATTAATAATCACAATAATATTTTGAAACTAACCACACTCAAATTACTATAGGTATAGCCTAGACTCAAAAAATCACTCAATTTATAATCAAGTTTCTAATCTTGGTGCCAATTAACATGTCAACTCTCATGTTTTCCAAATTTCAAGCCTAAGATTAAGTCATAATTTCTCCAAACACTACAACCCTAATAGCTTTCATATAATGTAGTACACTTAATATTTTAATTAAGCATCTCAATATATCATAACTTAAATAATTATGTGATAATAAAATAAATATTAATAAATATGAGAACCACTGGTTATGAAACCAGTGATGGAATCGCATAAGCCAAGGAACCCAACTCCTCGCCTGTCACTTCCACACGAGACAGAACTCAATTTCAACTATATGCAGCCAATAATCAGTCAAACATTATTTTCTCATTATCCCTCAATAAGTGACCTTAATTTCCAATTCAAATCATAGTTTGCAGTCATTAATGCACTGTAAAAGACTAAGTTGTTCACCATTATAATAATAACAATAATATACTCCATTCCATACACACAATTGCATATATTTGGGATGGTTACATATTACCTGGACATGAAGTATTCTCCCGTCGGCAGCAGCTTTGCGCGTCTGACTCCTTTTCTTTTCTTAAATTATGAACAAAAAAATTCTCAACCCTAATAATTTATTTTCCTATATGGGTCAAGTGCTATATAGTATTAACCAAACTATAAACTTAACCCATTCAGCATTAATTAAAATTAGGTATTTAATAATTAACTATCAATTAATTAACTCTAGTCAAACGAATATTCAAAATTTCTGAAAATAACCTTCTGGGTCATTACAATTATTGACTTAGAATCCTCATTAGTTATCAGTTGGGTTACAGTCAAGATGAAACCACCTTGGAATCTAAGACACAACATTGATACTATACAGAATATTATTACTACCTTTGATGAATTTCACATATCACATTGTTATAGGGAGGCAAACAAGGAAGTTGATGTATTGGCAGAGGAAGGGTCAGAGCTTGAAAATGTGAAATGGTACTCATCTTATCAAGAACTTCCAAAACAAGCAAGAGGAATTTTCTATATGGACAAGCATCAATTGGTTAGCTTCAAAATCAGGGGATCTAACTCTTCTTTCATCTTTGATGATAATGGCTAGTCTAGGTTGTCGGGTTATTAATGTGATTAAGGCGTCATGCGAAAGCTTACAATTGCAAATCATAAGGTTGATAAATCGATACAAAAACTTATACTAAAAACATAATATTATTATATTAAAACTAATATAAAGAAAAATATTAAAATTGTAGAGAGATTTTAAATCTCCCCATAAACAAAACTCTCCAAACGACTACATTGTGGATTCTATTGTGTTCTTTGATATGAGAAGATGGGTCTTCAATCTATAGATCTCCTAACTTTTCCTCTAAGGAAAGAATAAACCAAATATGGAGAAAAATATATTTTCCTTTCATGAAAAGTAAAAACACTTATGGTAATGTTTTGTCTTTTCTTTTAGGAAAAAAATAAACTTCAAATAAGGTAAGAAAATCAAGGCAAAACCCTAACAAATCTCCCCTTTTGGCTGGATTTTCTTGACAAAACTTGATCCACCTTCTTCAATTGCATGATAATCTTTGTTCTTCACATAGTATTCATCACTGCTGCTTGTCATGGTTAAAAATAAAGTTTAAAATATATGAGTTAAAAATGGGTTAAAAATATTTTGTTTTATTTTTAAAATTGCAGTAACAGAAATGTTGAAAATATGGTTTAAAACTTCTTCTCCACATGTAGCTGGACAAACATCTTCATTATAATCAAATTTATCCTAAATTGATTTGAAACCATCTTGAGTCTATCTTCAACCTCATTGAACCATAGGACCATGGAATCGTTGGACCATGTGCTCTGATACCACTTGTTGGGTTATGAAGGTGATTAGGGCCTCATTCGGAAGGTTACAATTGCAAATCATAATGTTGATAAATCAGATAACAAAAACTTATACTAAAAACATAATATTATTATATAAAAACTAATATAAAGGAAAATATTAAAACTGTAGAGAGATTAAATCTCCCCATAAACAAAACTCTTGTAACGACTACATTGTGGATTCTATTGTGTTCTTTGATATGAGAAGAGGGGTCTTCAATTTACCGATCTCCTAACTTTTCCTCTAAGGAAAGAATAAACCAAATATGGAGAAAAATATTGTTTTTTTTCATGAAAGGTAAAAACACTTATGGTAATGTTTTGTCTTTTCTTTTAGGAAAAAATAAACTTCAAATAAGGTAAGAAAGTCAGGGCAAAACCCTAACAAATGTTTTATTTTCTTTGGTAAAGGTTGGTGATCTTTTTTCTTCTGGTCCATACCTCCAACTTATTATATTTTTATCGGCTTTTAGTTTGTCAACTTCCCTTGTAAAGAGTTGGATTATCCAACTTACTTAGTTATGACAAGGAGATTTGGCTTTATGTCCCCCTCCTTCATGTGTTATGTTTTTTATTTGGTAATAGACAAGGTAGGGGTCAATGCCAAACCCCCCCGCCAGCTCCACGCGGATTTAAATAAAAAAAATGGTGTATTTGAATGTTGAATCATAAGAGATGCCAAAGAAAGTCTAGAAATGTTGAACTTCTGGACATTTGGAGAAAATATGATGAATGGTTTCCTCAATTAATGAACAATAAATTAAATGACGTGACAAGGAGAGGAGGATGTGAAAAGAGGAGAGTAGTCGTGGGTAACCTTTGGCAGGGTTAGAGTAAAACATATGGCTTTGAATATGTATGGGTGTGTAATATCAAAAGACATGCCTGGATTTCGTGATCTATCTCAGAGAGTATGGTGTGCAGAAGGAAATGGTAAGCCAATTTGATGTCAAAATAACAATTAGGATTAGGGAACCAACAAAAGGTGTTTGTACATGAAACTGGTGAAATATAGGTAGCACGAATAAGTGCAGAGACTATAGGAGGTATGTTAAAAGTAAGTTGGGTGAGGTCCCAAATATTTTGTAGGAGTGGAGTGTAAATAGTGAGAGGTTGAAGATTTTTTTGGAATTGATCTAATAAGGAGATTGCTGGAAGCAAAATTAGTAGGTACCCAAATGTCCTTCAATAAATTAATTAAAGTTCCAAACAAGGACGGAGCTACGGTGGTGCAAGGATGGTTAGTCAAATATCCTTCACCGGAAAATTACGTTGTATATATCGGTAACATTTTACTTTATATTGGTAAATAGAACATTTTGAGCATTGTTTGATGCAATAGAGAGCAGTGGCTTAGCGTCAAGGGTAGGCGCAAAGCGGCATGGCATCCTGTTCGATTCCTAGCTTCCGCATATTTGTTTTATCATTTTGTATCCTGCCATTTTGCTTCACTCAAGTTCGATTCAGATGTCCACATTTTTCTCATATAATTTTTGGTGCACCAATCATCGGGGGGGGGGGGATAATAATTTAATTATCATCCAAAGTTTGAACACCCTTCATAAAACTCTTTTAACTTCCAAAACCTATATTCTAATGGATGTCAATCTTAAGAAATTTTAGTCCAAGCTTTTCCAAATATGGGATTCTTTTCCTATTGAACAAAATTATTATCAGTTAATAGAGACATTTTTGATCCACTAAGCAACAATGTGAATTTTTTAAAACCAAACTTTAGTGGTAAGAAAACTTTTTCACCAAATTATTAAGGATAACACATTTTGAAATCAAACTATTGGCGAAATACAAGTTTTTTGTTCAACTGACAAGAGGGAGTTGCTCGGATGGTAAGCACCCCTCACTTCCAAATCGATGGTTGCGAGTTCGAGTCACCAAGGGAGCAAAAGGGGTGGGAGCTCCTAAGGGGTGGGAGACAACATTACCTGAAAATTATAATGTATTTCGGCGAGAAGATAGCCATGGATTCCGGCGAAAACATAGAAGAAACAACAACAGCTGTAGACCGAATCAGTCAGTAGTCCGACGCTCTTCTCCTTCACATTCTCTCTCTTATGCCGACCGAAACCGCACTCGTGAAAAGTTCTCTCTCAAAAAGGTGGCGCTATCTTTGGAAATCACTTGATAGTTTCTCTTTTAGTACATTTGGTAACTATGAGTGGTATGTATCCTATGTTGATTATGTATTAGGTCATTCGGTTTCTCCCAAAATTAAAAAGTTTCAACTCGATAGTAATGAGCCGGATGCATACAAGTCGGACATGGATGGATGGCTTAGTTTTGCTATTGAAAAGAAAGTGGAAAATTTGAAAATCCAGTCAGTCTCTGAAGAAGAAGTTTATGCATTGCCGGAATGTTTATACACCTGTTAGTCGTTGATAACACTAGTTTTGGGATTCTGTTCTTTTGATGCTAATGTGGTTGTAGCATGGAAGTCTCTAAAGAGCATAAAATTGAAGTGGATGGTGTTATCTAATGACCATATTGTGAACTTACTGTCGGGATGTCCTGTGTTGGAAACTATGGAATTATCTCATTTTAAGGGTTTTAGTCGTTTGGAAATTAGGTCTTCAAAATTGAAGAGACTAAATTTGATATCATACAATGATGATGAACTTGATCATTCCTTGGAAATTGTTGCCTCTATCTTCAGCATTTGGAGATTTGTGAAAGTCTTCATGGTCTCAAGTGTAGGCTTGTAGACGTATCCTCCTTGGTTAATGCTAAGCTTACGGTCTCGATTAAATGTATCAAAGACATCCAATATTTACTTGATAAAGAAATTGATGATGACGAGGATAGTTGTCGTGGCTATCATCAAGGTTTTATGATTCTCGTGTGGGATTATCTTCAGAATCTGAGTAGTGCAAGCAAGATAACAGTTGGAACATGGTTCTTAGAGGTTTGTTTTAAACTCAAAAGTCTTTATTTTCTCTCATCGATTATTAGCAGACCGTTGGAGATAAACATTATACAATGTAGATTAGTATACACAATTCATTAAAGCAACTGGATTAATTGTAAAAAACTTGTGGAGAAGGGTAGAGGGGTGGGCTTGTTCTCCACTGACTTTCAAACCATGGGCCTCTGACCCTCGCGGATTTCTTGATTAAAAGAACTAAGTTAGAGGAACATGTGGACCTTTATGCAATCCGTTTGTCAATTTTGTGAAGTCGGGTATTTCTTTTATCATATCGCCAACGTTATATCTAGACACCAGGATTTTCGTACATTGATGTTGCTTAAAGTGTTTAGATGGTTTATTTTTCACAACACTATATCTGTTGTGGAGTACTTTCTATTTGTTGTTTTTTGTTGTTTTCTCTGGTTTTTTATTGGTAATACTGCACCAGGTCCTGTGCATGTTGCAGTTTAAAGGGGTGCGAATTCCAGAATTGAAATGCAAGTATTTGACGCTGGAGTTGCATAAGAAAGAGTTAAGTGTGTTTGGAGCAGCTCCTTTTGGCCTTTTGCGAGCATCACCTCATGTTGAGTGTCTCAACATAGACATAGGAGCTATGCATGTAACTTTCTGTTGCTTTGTATCTTCTTTTTACATAATTTTTATGAAGCTTTGCCTTTTTGCCTTTGTACATCATTTTACAACATAGAAAGAGTTAAGTGTGTTGGGAGAAGCTCCTTTTGACCAACCTCTCACTGGGGCATTTGCACATCTCCTCTACACTTGTACGAACCATCTCAACACAAATATATTGTTAACTGTCATTAAAAGACTTTGCTTATGTCACCGTATAGCTTCGTGATTGCTTTCTTGTGAAAAATGTGCTATCAATTTTTGGCTACCTACATCATGAATCTCTTTATGAAAAGAATAGCCATTATAATCATTTTCAGGTATCATTAAATTTGTTGGCTCTGAAATTTATTTTACCGGGCATTTCTACTTCAAAGTTTTCTTTTTTAACTTTTCTGCAATTTCCATTAGGCTGACATGTATTTGTCCCTGATTGTATTCTTTTTCCAGCCTGATGCTACCTTCTGCTGCTTTGGGTTACAATATTTGGTCAAAGGAAATAATATCAATTTGCAGAGATGGATTTCAATCTTTGTGCTTCCCAACCTCAAGAATGTTAAATCATCTCAACTGGTCCTATGCCAAGAATCTTTTTGAACTTTCAGAATTTTTGTTAAAGAACTGCATTAGTTTTGGAGAAGTTTGTTATCATATCAAAGAGAAGAAGGTGCGAGAAATGTTCAATGAACTGTGCGTACAAATATTTATTTCCATTGGTTGTGAAATTGTTAGGTTCCCCAAGATTATCCACCAATTTTCTGTGATTATCTTCCGGGAGTGAGCATTGACCTTTCCATGACTGGGCATCAAGTAGTTCTCCATCTCAGGGTACAAGAAATGTTGACCCTTATTTTGAGTGTTTGATAAATTTCTCCTTGCAATCATGAATCCTTAACTACTACTCCCTCTGTCCCAATTTATATGACACCTTTTATTATTTGAGAGTCAAACAGCTTAAGTTTGACCGGAAATTTGCACATGGAATCTTCAATATTTTTGAAATAAAATTTATATATTTGTAAACTACGTAAAATATACTATGACTCACAATAATTGATAATTCAAAATGTTTAAAGGATTTATGAAAAATTTACGGTCAAAGATAGACTTGTTTGAATCTTGAAATCTGAAAGGTGACATATAAAATGGGACGGAGGGAGTATTCTCTTGGACATACCCTTGTGCCATCGGAAATGTTACTGTTGCTTGGTGTCTCATGAATGTTTTATTTGTTGCATTTTGGATGTTGTACATGTGCATTGAAATGGTTCCCTTTGTCAATAGCATCAAGGTCCTTGACTGTGAAATGGTTACCTTGATAAATGTTGTGAGTAGTAGTTTGGTTTATGTTCCCCCGCTTTTTTAACAAAACTATTGTTCTGCATTTTCAATTCCTCTGATATTACCACACTCATTCAAAGTGGACATGTTGTAATTCGACTCCGTGTATTACTTAACTCTTCTCACAGTTTTTACAAAACATGTGCTTACAAGTTTGCAATTTTCTAGTGACATGTGATCAAAATACCCCCTAAGCTTATTTCTTCTGAGAAGATCTAGGCTTTCAAGAAATGCTATGTTTAGTTTTTGATTTACTGCTGATGAAAATATTGAATTTGTTTGTATAAATAATAACTATACCCTAATGACATATCATCTGTTATGGTTGCTTGGTTTCTTGTGCTACGATTGTTTTTGATATGTCGATGGGGATGGGCAGATCTACAATGCAGGCCCCTCTTTTTCTGATATTAAAGCTCATTAAATGTTATGTTTTGCCACCTTTGCCCATGACGCAGGCTCAGAAGTAAGAGTTTTGTACTGCTTAGATGTTGTGACGCCGCACACTCCAACTTATACATACTCTCCCAGTCTCCCTCATTGAACTGATTTTGTATGTGTCTCTCTCTTACCTAGTTCTTTTGGTCATAAAGTACAAGTAACTTGAATCCAGTTTAGAATTAAAGAAGTAATGCTTTCAGTTCTGCCAGATCATGGGACTGTAAGGCTGGTAGACATTTCATTTCACCTTGTCCAACAATCTTAGTTACCTTTTTATCCATTTATTACTGACTGTTGGAATTGTAGTAGCTTCAGGAACACGTTACAAATATCTAGACTGCAGGTGAGTTGACGACACTGATTATCCGCTAATACAAAGTTCAGTTCATGAATTTTGTGTTGAAAATTATGTTTCTTAGGTTACTCTTTACCATTTTTGAATTCTTCACCTTCTAATACCAGAGGAATATAATCCATCTACAAAGACAAAGAAAATCATCAAGGGTCCGTTTTTTATGATATTTGTGGTATTTCATAGTCTATGTTTGTTCTTTTTTATGTGCTCAGCCTTTCTTTTATTATTTCTAAACCTTCCTCTATATTAATTTCATTATAACTATAGTTGTTATTATCTATGACTGTAACTATTCTTTCGAAAGGATTTTCTATTTTTATTTTATTTATTTTGTTTCTTGCTGTTATTTTATGTTTTGTTGTTAGAACATACAAGTTTTTACATCTAGCTGTAAATATTTTGCTTCCTGGTGCTAATTCTATTCCTGACATTTTCCAATATAATACTAGTGATTTATCTATGTTTCTATCATTTATTGCTACTGAGTAGTTAGCACTTATTATGAATTTAAATTTTTGGTATATAAGATTACCTTTTACTGCTCTTATTATACTCTTTTCTATAGTTGTATAATTCTATCATCTGCTATATATATATCTTCTGATTCGTAGTCATCAAATATTTTTTCCCATATAGTTCTTCTTAATTCAATTATTTCTATATCTTTAAGTATATATAAGATTAAAGTCTTATAACTTTTTATCATTTCATCATGCATATATGTTGTCATGTTCGTTGTTAT
>JAJOOO010010999.1:0-44723 GCA_029582685.1 Solanum piurae
CATTTATTTATGATTTAGCTTCCGCATCAGTTTATTATCTTTAGTATGCTCATGATCATGCCAGCAGGGTTAGCTTGGGATCACTTGTGGTCCTAGGTCCCGTGTCCGCGTCTCGGGGGTAGTCTCGGGGTGTGACAATTGTGATGAGTAAGAATCACTTCTTAACCATTTATTTAAGGCAGGGAGACTGGTGGCAGCATTTGCTTAGGCTGCTTCAATAGAAAAATCATCCTACTAGCAGTTTGCTCTGTCGGCTATTGAACAAAGTTGGTCGTGCACAACCTTGGCATCAATCAAGTCAGCTTTTATAGGCAAAAAATTCAGTCAAAAAGTCTCGGATATAGAATTGAAGAGATCATAACAAGGTTCTCCTACAACAAAGAAAAGTTATATGTTGCAGCAAAATTAAAGAAATTTGTATAAAATAAGTAAGTACATTCTAGAAACTACACAACATGTGATTAATAGAACATTGAAGTATAAAAGTACCTGGGCCGAATAATCTTGATTGCAAAAACTAGGTTTTGATCTTTTCACTTGTTCCTTTTATAAGAGTGACAAATCCTAGGATGCAAGCCATTGGTCAAGGTTGCCTTCTATTACAACGCTCTGCTGCAGTGCCCACCAACCAATGCAGAAAGTACAACTTTTCAGTCGTACGCAGGTGACTTATCTGTAGGTTAAAAACTTCGTGGACCAGGTCCTTTTGCATGATAGATTGTTAAATCATTAAAACTCAAAATACCACAAACACACAATAAGATTAAAATATTAAAGGTCATGAGAAGGAGTAACATTAAAATTGTACTATATGTTTTAAGTCTAATTAGGATTAAAGTGCAAGTTCAACAATCATTCTCATCTTTAGTAATTACTTGTCCCCAAAGATGTGTCCTAACTCTCCCAAGTTTTTGGTCCAACTTGTTCTTTTTGTTAGTGTTATATGGATCAGTTTGTTGAGTGCACCTTGACTAATTCCACGAGTACCCGCAACCTCTCTTTAACTCTGTTTCCAACTCATATACACTATAACTTAGCTTATACAAGTAAACTATCAAACAAAAAGGAATTTTGGAAGTCTAGCATCATTCTTTTGATAAACTTGGATCTTTTATTAATCACACCAGTTCAAGTCAACCTTAATGAAAATCTGCCACCAAAGCTGGTACTATGCAGTCGAATAACTGTTTGACGTAGGTCACATTTTTACCATAAGCAGTCCCTTTCTGTATAGCCAGTTTGGCAGACCTTAACAACTCTGGCATGCTATATCCAACATACAGTAATATATCAGTAATTTGCAATATTACCAAAAAAATAAACAAACAAAGTAGAGAAGAATAAAATAGACATAATAGAAATTCACCTTTCTTCAGCTGATTTATCATTGTTCTTAATATATGCAGGTGGGGAAGTTAATAAGAATGAGATATAAGACAAATTAAAAGAATTTACTTGCAAGAGCTACATTATAAACCATAAGGTGCATACCAACATAGGCCTTGAATATTTCAAGGTTATTACAAGGTGAAAGAGTTGGTTTGGTCCTTGTTGAATAAAACTCAATGGAAGATGAATTAATATGAAGATTTGGTAGGAATATATTTAGTACAAAATAAAAGTCAAGATAGTATCTTGGTAGGTGAAATTTAGGTAAACCATAAAATTGTTTCACATGTTTATGCTTGACATTTTTGACACATAGTAATGTTATGGATGACATCAATAGGAAGAATTCATTCCTATAAATAGGTAGCTTTTAATTCATTTTCAAATAATCCTCTCACATGTCTTCTCACCTTTTAAGACATTTGATGTTCTCTCTCTTATAGTATTTCACTTGTATTCTTTGCAGAGTAAAATAAATATTGGTGCAATTGTTCTTTGGTGGACGTAGGATCATTTTGATCCAAACCACGTTAAATATTGTTATTCTTCCTTGTTTTTTACTTTCACATTTCCGCTAACAATTGGTATCAGAGCCAAGGTTCTATCTGAGTATGCTCTGTGATTGCCACACAGTCTGAACTTCCACATCAGGAAATAATTACTTTGGTTTTCTGTATTTCCAAATACATTGTAGTAGAAGAGGAAGAACAAGTAAAGATGAGTTCCATGAAGTTTGAAATTGATTGATTTAGTGGGCGTAACAACTTCAATATCTGGAAGATCCAGATGATGGCGTTACTACGGAAGAAAGGTTCAATCCATGCTATTGACGGAAAGTACTCTGATAAGACATCGAATTCCGAAAAGGAGAAGATTGAAGGAGATGCATTGAGTGTAATCCAACTGTCCCTTGCACCTAACGTACTTTGTGAAGTGAGTACAAGTACCGATGAGACGACCAAAGAGTTATGAAAAGAGCTGGAAGGGCTTTACAAGGATCGGTCAGTGACAACAAGGATGTTGTTAGAACTGTGTCTTCACACATTTAAGATGGAGTCAGTTACTTTGTTGCATGACCATCTAGATGCGTTGAACAAACTTGTGATGGACTTACAGACTGCTAGAATTAAAAAGGATGAGGAGACGCTAGCATGTGCTTTGCTATTTTCATTGACTTCAAAATATCATGATATTGAGAATTAAATGATGTATAGAAAAGATCCTATCACTCTTGAGCAAGTGCGGCAAACACTTATCTCTTGTGATGTACGAATGCATTTTGAAAGAGACAAAGGTGACGAAGCTAGTGGACTTTTTATGAGAGGCCGTACTAGCCAACAGGGAAGGAGCA
Source organism: Solanum piurae (assembly GCA_029582685.1). Taxonomy (NCBI): domain Eukaryota; kingdom Viridiplantae; phylum Streptophyta; class Magnoliopsida; order Solanales; family Solanaceae; genus Solanum; species Solanum piurae. The sequence goes on from JAJOOO010010999.1 coordinate 2,741, forward strand.
AATCGAAGTACAGATCAAAGTCTCGTGTGAACAAAAAGAATGCAGAGTGTTGGGACTGTCACAAGAAGGGGCACTTTGAACGAGATTACCCTATGTCAAAGTCCAAAGAAAGAGCGAGTGCATCCATTGTTGAGCAACTACATGATTCTGATGATGATTATGTACTAACAACATCATGCAGTAGTGGAGTCTATGACAACAAATGGGTCTTAGACTCTTGCTGTACTCTGCATATGCCATTCCGAAGAGATTGGTTCAGCAATTATGAAACAAGTGGAGGAACCTTATTAATGGGCAATAATGCAACTTGTAAAATAGTTGGCATTAGTTTAGTTTGTGTTCGCTACCATGATGGAATCGTGAGGACTATTACAGAAGTTCGTTATGTTCTTGATCTGAAGAAGAATTTGATCTCCCTGGGTACTTCGTATAACTAAGGCTACAAGTACATGAGTGAAGGAGGAACTGTGAAAGTGACTAAAGGGTCTTTAGTCATGCTGAAGGCCAAGCTAGAGGATGTCCTCTACACATTTGCTGGAAGCACCTTTATTGGCTCGGTAAATGCATCTACAGTGCAGTTATCTAATGATGACAAGGCAAAATTATGGCACATGAGACTAGGTGAACCCTCTAACTATTCATACTTGCGAATATTTGAGTGTCTATCTTATTATTATGTTAGTGAAGGAAAGCTTGAACCAAGGGCTAAAAAGGCCATATTGTAGGGTATGTAGATGGAGTAAAATGGTACAAACTTTGGTGTTTGTCCTTACTCAAATTTTTAGTTAGTAAAGATGTTACCTTTGACGAATCCTCTATACTTGATCCTTGTAAAGTTTCTGTGGAGTTATCAAGAAATGAGAACAATGAGCAAGTGGAGCTACCGGTTGAGCTTACCAAGGAAAGGGATCAAGAGACTCAAATTGATGAGTCAAAAGATGCATATCTTGAAGAACTTGCTGTCAATGAACCATACACAATTGCGAAGGGAAGGGACAAAAGGCAAATATGGAAACTAGAACGTCTTATAGAGCAAGAAAATCTGATTGCACATGCGTTCGTAGCTGCAGAAGAAGATATTAAGGATCTTGATCCCTCTTCCTATGATGAAGAAACATTTTGCAAAGATACTGCACAATGGCAGTTAGCCATGATGGAAGAGATAGTCTTTTCACAAAAATGAGACATGGGTCTTAGTTAAAAGGCCAAAAGGGAAGAGGACAGTTGAATGCAAATGGGTCTACAGAAAGAAAGAAAGAAGGTATTCCAGAAGTGGAAGATTTTAGGTTCAAGGAGAGATTGGTTGCAAAAGGTTTCAATCAGAAGGAGGGAATTGACTACAATGAGATCTTCTCTCCAGTTGTGAAACATAGATCAATTCGCGTGCTACTAGCATTGGTTGCATAGTTTGATTTAGAGCTTTAATAACTTGATGTCAAAACTGTTTTCTTACATGGTGATCTAGAAGAGACAATCTATATGGATAAGCCTGAAGGTTTCCTAGTTGAATGAAAAAAAGATCATGTATGCCAACTGAAGAAGTCTTTGTATGGTTTGAAGCAATCCCCTAGACAGTGGTACAAAATGTTTGATGCCTTTATGACTAAACATGGATTTTTGAGGAGTGCATTTGATAGCTGTGTGTATCACAAGAAGATGTCTAGTAACTCTATGATTTATCTATTATTGTATGTTGATGATATGCTTATTACTGCTAACAACATCACATATATAAATAATTTGAAGAAACTGTTGAGCAAGAAATTTGACACGAAGGATTTGGGAGTTGCAAAGAAAATCCTTGGACTGGAGATTTCAAGAGAAGACGGTGTTATACATCTTTCTCAGAAGAGATACATTGAAAAGGTTCTTGAGAGATTCAATATGCATATGAGCAAGCCTGTAAGTACATTGTTAGCTTCTCATTCCAAGCTTTCAGAGTTACAAATGCCTCAGTCTATGGATGAGGTGGACCATATGTCAAAGGTTCGTTATGCGAGCACAGTGGACAGTAATATGTATGCTATGGTGTGCACATGTTCAGATATTGCTCAATCTGTAAGTGTGGTAAGCAGGTACATGGCAAATCCAGGAAAAAGGCATTGGGAAGCTGTGAAGTGGATATTGAGATATTTCAAAGGAGCTCCTGATGTTGGCCTATCCTTCCGAAAAAATGAAGGTATTTTAATTCTCGGTTATGTGATTCTAACTATGCAAGGGATCTTGATAGAAGGAGGTCCACAACTGGATACATATTTACTCTTATTGGCAGTGCCGTTAGTTGGAAATCGACTTTACAGTCGATTGTCGCTTTGTCTACAACAGAGAAAGAATATATGGAAGCAACAGAGGCAGTGGAAGAAGCTATCTGGTTGAAAGGTTTGGTGGTAAAATGGAGTTTGGTTCAGCTGGAATCAATTCTAAGATGTGATAGTCGAAGTGCTATTCATTTGATTAAAAATCAAAGATTTTATGAGCGCACCAAACACATTGATGTCAGATTCCATTTCATTCGATATGTCGTTGAAGAGGGAGCTATCAAGGTTGAGAAGGTTATCATAGACGATAACACCACAGACATGTTGACCAAGATAGTCCCACTTGCCAAGTTTGCACACTGGAAAGACTTGGCGGGAGTATGCATCAAGTAATGCAACTCTGGGGAACAACTGCTAGGTGGAGCTAGTATGTTCAACAAAGGTTTGATTTTTCTTGTTTCTTACAATGGGATTGCCCAGTAAGCTTAGAATTTTTGGCCGGATTTATTCATACACATGCTCGGAACGCAAACCAAGGTGGAAAATGAAAGAGTTGGTTTGGTCCTTATGGAATCAAACTCAATGGAAGATGAATTACTATGAAGATTTGGTAGGAAGATAATTAGTACAAAATAAAAGTCAAGATAGTATCTTGGTAGGTGAAATTTAGGTAAACCACAAAATGGTTTCACATGTTTAACCTTGACATTTTTGACACATAGTGATGTCATCAATGACATCAATAGGTAGAATTCATTCTTATAAATAGGTAGATCTTAATTCATTTTCAAATCATCCTCTCACTTGTCTTCTCACGTTCTAAGGCATTTGATGTTCTCTCTCTTGTAGTATTTCACTTGTAGTCTATGCAGAGTAAAATAAATATTGGTACAGTTGTTCTTTGGTGGACGTAGGATCATTTTGATCCGAACCACGTTAAATATTGTTGTGCTTCCTTGTTCTTTATTTTCACGTTTCCGCTAACACAAGGCTCTTCTACAACAAGCAAAGGTTGTATGTTATAGAAAAAATAAAGACATTTGTGTAAAATAAGTGAATAACATTCTAGAAACTAGACATCATGTGATTAATAGGACATCGAAGTAGAAAGTACCTGGGCCGAGTCAATGCTATCACGGTGAAAATTAGAGATCTTCCCTAATGCTGAAACAACATTATCATAGGCCATTACATTCTCAGGTAGTACAACATTTAGATACCTTATAACAACATCAAGTCTTTACATAGCCTCTGAATAAAGGTAATGAAATGAAGTTAAAGTAGGAACACATTACACCTGCCCCTTCCAACTGCTTCAGAAAAAGGAGGAAATGTTTTAATACCATACAATACCTCCCACTAGAGACTTGTACGTAGCAACCTGAGTCTCCCATGTTCTAGAGCAATCTGTTTCACTCGATGAAAAACAAATGAAGCCACACATCTGTGAGGACACTAACAAATGCGTCCAACCATATGTTTTGTTTAGTGTTTATGTTTCTTGTTTGATATAATTGTACAATAGATTTGAAGAGGATAAAATATGTCATTTGCAATACAAAATTTACATGAAATATTTTGAAATAAACGTGTTGTAACTAGTCTATAAAAATACGACGAGCAAAAATTAAACACAAATTCGATTGAGGGGAAAACCTAAATTTAATGAGCCAACCTAAAAATTCAATAATAACTTACCCATATTTACCAGTGCAACCTATTCGAGCGATCAAAGCCCAACATTCTCTCAGAATGCAAAAAAGAAACATGAGAAACTTAACGATATTGTCACTAACGGAGAAAGTGAAGCTCTAGACTTGATTAGCAATCTTTCAGATGAAGCTTTACACTCAATAATCTCAATATCCCAAATGCTGAAGATTCCTTTGGAAATCCTTGTCTCGACTTTATTTGGATTTACACCAAATCAACAATCTTTATGCTAGAAGTTTCACCATTGTAGACAATGTTCTTTATCATTCTCTTTTAATGTCCAATTTTTTCACTTGCATCACTCCACGAACTTGGGTGTGCTTCAATTACATGCTCCGGTGGATTGATTTTTTGAAAAATGATTCTTTTTGGAAGGATTTCACTTTCTTGTGATAAAACCACTATAACGAGTTTGTCCATATGGTTTTTAATATCAAATTCAGGAGAGCGAGTTGTTAGGAAGAGCATTATACCGAAAGGAAACATATTTCAAGGAAAATTTATTTAATTTGTGGAGTTAAATTAATATGTGCCAAAGATAGTTTATCTGTTTAAAAGTTGTGTCAATATTATGACCCTAAAACTCAAAGGTTAATTGCTTACTGGTTGAGAATACTCTAATCGAAATTCTTAATAATTGTGACTTGTTGGAGAAACTGTCCCTTCACCATTGTTTCTATATGTCGATTAATGTGAGCATGCATTCAATCTCTAGTTAATAGAGATTTCTCATATGCCTCAACAAAATATTTGCTTAATTTATGAAAGCCTAGATAAATTGGTGTTCTTAGAAATCCAGGCTTTCAGAAATTAGGCAAATTTATCGTTCATGCATTTGAGAAATCTCTAATAACTTGTGTTTCTGGTGACGAATGCTCACATCGATCGACATGTAGGTACAATGACAAAGGGTCAATTTCTCCAACTCCTCGTATTTCTCAAGGATTTAAACTAGGGTATTCTTTTCCATTAATCAAGCTCGGAGTTTTGGGTCCTTGAAATTAATGCAATCTTTAAAGGGTAGACCATCTATTAGCATGTATTCATTCAGCTCCACAAATTGGAGAAATCTCTCTTGGAATATATTTCATTTTGGTGTAATGCCTTTTCGAACAACTTCCTCCCCTGAATTCGATACAACAAACCATCCAGACAAACTTGTTATGGCGATATCATCACCAGGAAGTGAAATTCCTTCAAGTTTTATTTTTTTCATTTTTCAAAATCTCAATTCATCAGAGCATGTAACTGGAGAACTGCCAAGTACGTGAGGAGTGATACAAGTGAAAAAAAATATGTCATTAAAAGAGAGTGATGGAAAAAACTTGTCTACAATGGAAAAACTGCTAGCACGCTGATTGTTGATTTGGTGTAGATCCAAAAAAAGTCAAGACAAGAATTTCCAAAGAAATCTCCAGCGTTTGGAATATACACTAGTTTAAATAATTGTCCTCATTTTGTAAGTGGTCAATACAGGTTGTGTTTTTCTTAATTTTCTTTTACATACGTGTATTTTCAGTGTGCTGTAGCTTTTTTACTAGAAAGAGGCAGCAAATTTCATTTGCAAAGTTGTATTTGCACGTGTACATTGAAAAATAGGTTGTATCAACCATTCATTCTATCAAACAATCACTCTAATGTTGACAACTTGACCTTCTATATAACTCTTAATGCTACTACTAATTCAACTCTTGCTAATATGCCAAGAGATTGAAGTTCTACGACAATAAGCGATGGTAGAATCTAGATTAGAGAGGTATTCAGCAGTGGCTTCAACTAATGCTGAATCACTCTGTCCAAGTTCTTGGATACTACCATCTCTTCTTTCATCTCTTGACATATTGGCACGAGTTTAATTAGTAATAGGATTAAGAGTTTCATTGAAGGTCAAGATGTCAGCATTCAATCTTGATCTCTCCATCGAGATGCAACAAAAAATGGTAAGTTGTTTGATAGAATGATTGATTGAGATTTAAGAGACCTCTTTCGTAATAGAAGAAAGGTTTAGGATCGAGAAAGATTTTGATATGTGACAAATAGGAGAACAGATGTAAGAAACTTGTTCCATCAACATATTCCTCCTAGACAGAGTCCAAGTGGGATTAAGAGAAGAAGTTTTAGTGTAGAGAAAGAAGTTCAAGATGATGAACGAAGTACAAGACGTGGGAGTTAGTTTAAGGCTACAAGGAAAGGGAAGCAGTAAGAGGTCACCGACTTCAACCTAAAGAAGGAAAGGTTTTGTGCCTATAAATAGGGTAGGGTTTTCTACAATGATTTTGTGCACTTACATAGATAGATACAAGCATAACACAATCACGTAAGAGCGAGTTTTGTATTTGATAGAGTTTTGATTGAAAATTTTGAGTATTGTGGATACGAAGAACTAGATTGAATAACCTAATCTTTAGGATTAAGTTTTCTACTTTTGATTCAAGTTTATTTGTTTAGTTGATTTTACAGTAGTAATCTTTTGTTTCTTAGCTTAGGCTATACTTCAAGTTGGGGGAAACTTGAAGGAGGGGTTCATGAGCAGTCAATGGTGATTGTTGATACTTAGGGATTAAATATCTAGATATTCTAGAGTGTAAGATAAAATTAACATATGACGTTGGTATACTTTCTGTCAATGTTCTCTGGTTTTAATTTAATCTAGTTTTATATGGCTTATAGATGTACCCTTGTAAAGATGAGAATGGGAACAATCCTATGCATTTCAAATCAATGACGCATTATTCTCTCCACATTATTGGCCGATATCCCGTACCAAGCATGCTCAACTCTAGGGCTCCCTCTAGCTATCGTTACGTTCTCTAAATTCTCTTGAAAAAACTCAAACCACGTATTTTCCATTGGACCGATTCTCATACACTGATGGAAAATGCACGGTTTAAGGTTTTTCAAGAGAATTTGGAGAACGTAATGAGAGCTAGAGGAAACCCTAGAATTGAGCATGCTTAGTATGGGACATCAGCCAAGAATGTAGAAGCATTTTGCGTCGTGGCTTTGAAAGTTCTAGGATTGCACCCGGTTCTCACACTCACAAGGGCATATGATCTATAAGAATATAAAACTAGATTAAATTAAAATTGGTGAAGGTAGTGATGGTATTGGTTCTCATACTCACAATTTCCCGATAATGCAAGGTAGTGATGGTATTGGTGCCTGACTTGACTAACTTCGGTTGGGGTCATCCTTTTCATCACAGTATGGTTTGAGCCCACTAGCATGAAAGATGGGATGACCTTGAGATGAGGTGGTAACTCTAACATATATGAGATGTTTCCCACCTTTACAGTGATCCTAACCGGTCCCTCATACTTACGTACTAATTTTTGGAGCACGCCTCGTAGTTCCTTAAACTTCCTTCGGTTAAACATTACCAAAACTATATCCCCAATTTTATAATATGAGGGACGACTAATTAAAAGGGTTATATAAAATTAGAATAGGAAGGAATAACGAGTTGCCTTATTCTTATAAAGCTATATGTGTGCTTCATACAAGAAGTCAACTATAGTTTATCTATTTTTCATTATTTCCAAAAATGTACCTCATACCCCTTTTGGGGTGACAACGATTCCACTTTAGCTCGGTTTCTCGCGTTGACTTCTCCACTTTCCATGATTGAATTCCAAGCAACGCCATTGTATTACAATGTATGGGCAAAGAATATTCATAGGGGTGAGAGTATGTTTGTTCCTAGTACCTTAAAATAAAATACTAAAGTAATAAATGTACTATTAAAAAAGTGAGTTTATAAGGACAATGAAGTAAGAAAAGATAACAAAATAGATAATGAAGTAACTACCTTGAACATACCATATATTATAATTCTAGCAAAGATCACAAATTGGTTAAGAAACAAACAAAATAAACAACCAAAACTTAATGTAAGAACCGAAGTCCAAACTTCGTGCAACCACAAGAACAACAAAAACTGATAAGGTAGTACATAAGAATATTATTGCATTTGAGAGCGTTGTGTTTGTTTAAGTGTGTGGACATAATAGAAATAGTCTTGTTTTTTATAGTAAAATATTGAGGACACATCATTAAGTACAAAATAGAGAAAAGGAAAGAAAATTATTCTACTCAATTAAACCCACATTCTTGGTATTTAATCAATGATATTATCATAACCATGCGAGTTTAAAAAGTTAAGTTAATCAAATTTGATACTAAGTCAAAGTTTTCCAAAAATAAACAAGTAATAGGAAACATCAATGCATGGATTTTACCATAAATCAATTGGTATTAAAATAGTGCAATTTAATAATGAAAATAGTCAATTGACAATTAGAGATTACCACCAGTGAATCTATCATAATAAATAGATCGAAGGAAAGAATCATGAATGATCTTCTAATTTTAAAAGAGACATGTTAATACAGTTAAAGACTTCAGTCCAAAATAACATGATTTAATGACTTCTATATTTGAAGGTCCCATATGTATATTTTCTTACCATAACTAGCAAAAGTTTGCCAAGAATAATTAAATCAAAGTTGTCCACACTTACTAAAAGAAAGAAAAGTTGGAGAATAAAATAGAGTCAATCAAGGAAAAACTCATGTCAAAGTTTATCAAGGATAGGTAAATATTAAGGTGTATCAATCGATTAAGGGAACAAAAATGGAAAGAAACATGACTCATGGAGATTTTCAGAATAGTCAATCAATTCATTAAGAAAATAAATCAAATTCACATATTAAGAATTTCTACACTTGAGTCAAGAAACCACAACTCAATTAGTATTCTTAAAGAAAAACATAAGGGCGTACTAATACCCATTTACAAAAAGGGCAGATTACATTCAATAAAAAATAGGAACACACAAAGTAGAAAATGCACAAGTTTAGGAACTCAAAATCATAAGGAAATCATGCTAAAAAGAGATTTCATGATCATTATATAATTTTATGTAGAGTAAGAATGCAATTATAACTACTATAATAAAAATTATAAGGCGATTTAAGAAATTTGTTTAAAAGATAAGATAATCTAAAAAAATGAACCTGGATGGATCTGTTAAGATCCGACTTCAATAGCCCCCAAAAACCTTAAGGCTCCATCGGGTCTCGCTAATCGGAGTGACGGACAAACGATGCTCTTGTTGTCATTGTTGTCGATCTCATCGAGGGAAAGATGATGGTTGGCTTGACTCGTCGAAGCCAAATGGCTCTTCAAGGTGGTTGTCTTGCTAGAATTTTTGGTCAGAACCATTGAGAAGAAGAGAATAAGACAGATTGAGGTTGCATGGTGCGGCTCTTCGCAAGCCAACAGGGATGAGAAGAGAGTCAGAGGGAAATAGAAAAGGGAGGAGAGGGGCGACTGGCTTGGATGCTCAAGTGGATGCTATCCACTGGTGGTTGGAGAAGTGCCATGAGGAGAGAGAAGAAGGAGAGGGGCTCACTTGGTGTTTGGCCCCGCGAGTAAGGGTAGAGCAAGTGTTCTTTCAGTGGTCTTCGCCGACGATGGACAATGTTGGGAGAAGAGGACAGGCGCCTGGCATTTTCAAAGTGAACGAAGAGAAAAATGAAAATAGGGTTAGGGTGTTAGGATATTTATATAGGAAAGTGGTAGGAGACTCAATCTTAGCCGTTGGATCAAGATGAGATGTGGGGTTAAGATTTAAAAGAATGGAACGGATAGTTGAAATTAAAGATGAGATATTGAGATTGGCATTGAATTAATTGGTTCAAAATGGGCTAGAATTGTGATAAAATTGAGTAGAAAAGGCTAAAAATTAAATAGATTGAATAAAAGTTACAATTTAAATGATTTGGAGGAAGATTTAATAAATTGTTATCCAATAAATGGTTATACTACACATATTAAATAATTTTCATATAAGGTAAATACACTTAAATATTATAGACGTTAAATAGACAAGTTAATCAATTATTTCAAATTTAGCAATCGAGAAATATAATAATAATAATAATAACAACAACAACAACAACAACAATGATAAAATAATAACATTTTTGTAAATTATGACCACTATAGTATATGATTAATTAGATAAAAATTAAACATAATTTTAAACATATAATAAAGAAATAGATTTTAAAATACTTATTTAATCAAAAAGCAATTGGGAAAGGCTTATAGGTTGGTCAAAATTGGGTGTCAACAACTGTCTCTGCTTACTCGATAATGCATGATGAATTGGTGGGCAAATACGTTGACTAAGTAGCCAATTTTGTCCGACCAATGGAAAGATGTTAGTGGGATCAAATGAAACGATAAGTAATTGTGAAAAAAAGAAGAAGGTGTGGACATATCTCTGGTATTACGAGAATGAGGTTGTGTTATTCTAGATTTAGGAACGGACTAAGCTTCTAAAAAATGAAATAATGGTACGAGATTCGAATAGAAGCAATAGTAGCTTGAGTAGATAAGATTAAATCTCAAGGAGGTATGAATAGTGTAAGGAAGATAAGAATGACTTAAGTTATGAGAGGACAAGATCATACGAGTAGTGCGAAAGATGAGAAGGCCTTTATTGCAGTAGATATATAAGTACGGAAGTCATATCTGAAAGAAAAGTTGATATCGTCTGCAATCTGCCAATCTCTGCAAACCTGGAGATTGTGATATGACTAAATGAAATGATTATGACATATATAGCGATTAAATGGTAAAATAGTTTATTAACATGATGCAATTTTCCATTGAGATCATGAAAATTTGTCTTAAGACAATAAGGATGACGTCTTAGGGCCATGATACACGAAAATTTAATCCTTAGGTTATGGAATAATTGTTGTAGGCCATGAAATTGATGCCTTTAGTCTATGACACCTTCGGATTAATGTGATTCTCGGATTCAACATTATTCTTGGGAATATATATAGTTCTCAGGTACAATATAATCCTCGAGCTTCATGTAGTTTTTAAGAACAATGTAATTTTATAAGACAATGTATTTCTTTGGCACGATGCAATTCTCAAGGACATTACAATTCTCGAGCACAATGAAATTCTCAGGTACAATGCAATTTCTCAGGCACATGCAAATTCTCAGGTACAATGCAATTTTTCAGGCATAATGCAATTCCAAGGCACAATGCAATTCTAGGGTACAAAGTAATTTCTCGGGCACAATGCAAATTATTGGACTCAATGCAATTCTTAGGTTTAATGTATTTCTTCGACACAATGCAAATTTCCAGACACAATGCAATTATCAGGCTCAATGCAATTATGGGGCACACTGCAAATTTATGGGCACAATGCAATTTTTTGGACACAATGCAATTCTCAGACTCAATGCATACAATTTCTCGGGCATAATGCAATTCTCGGGAATATGCAAATTCTTGAGCACAATGATATTCTCGGGCACAATACATTTCTAAAAAATGATGTTATAGTTGAGAATATAAGGTAGCTTAGACCATCATTTTATCGGAAGGACAAAATGTCTCTTCCATGGTGATTGTCGGGCTCAATATAATAGTTGAGAGTGTAAAGTATCTTTGATCTTCATCTTATTGGAAGGACAGAGTGTCATATCTTGGCTGTTGTCGGACCCAAAATAACAGTTGTGTATATAGAGTATCTTAGACCTTCGTATTATTGGAAGGACAAAGCGTTATTTCAGGGCTATTATTTGGACGATGTTGGAATTGCTACTTGCATTTGTACCTGTCTTTTCTGCATTTAAAAAATATGTTTGTTAGTTTATAAAAAAGGAGGTTGATCTGTATCTCTGTTTTGACCAGCACGCTCCATTTTTCCTTGACATCTAGGCCTTATTTGAAAAACAAAAAGCTGCTTATTTTACCAACCAAAACAAATTTAATAGTAATTGTAAGTATGCTATACCTGCTTTAATGATAGACTTACTTCCTTAATCTCTCTATAGATTAATTAAAACATGAATCATATTCATACCAAATACTTTTGATAGGTTTAACCATTTCCATTAATTTTCTAAACAAGATCGCGAACTACATCAATAGTAAGCGGCTTCTGATAATAATAATCAAGGCCAACATTCATGAATGATTTCTTCTCTTCTTCTTTTTCGCGGGAAGTCATACCCACAATCAAGCTATCAACATGCATGTCTCGAAGTTCCTTAGTTGCCTGCATAATATAGAAAATATTTCTAAAGTTTTTTACTTGAATTACGTCTAAATTAAGATGTTCAAACAGAAACTGAATTACGATTAAAATATTAAAGGTCATGAGAAGGAGCAACAGTAGAATTGTACTATATGTTTTAAGACTAATTAGGATTAAAGTGCAAGTTCAGCAATCATTCTCATCTCTAGTAATTACTTGTCCCCAAAGAGTTGTTCTGACTCTCCCAAGTTTTTGGTCCAACTCGTTCTTTTTATTAATGTTATACGGATTAGCTTGTTGAGTGCACCTCGACTAATTCCACGGGTACCCGCTATCTCTCTGTAACTCTATTTCCAACTCATATAAACTATAACTCAGCTTATACAAGTAGACTATCAAATAGGAAGGAATTTTTGATGTCTAGCATCATTCTTTTGATAAATCTGAATCTTTTATTAATCACACCTGTTCAAGTCAACCTAATGCAAATCTTCCACCAAAGCTGGTACTATGCAGTCGAATAACTATTTGACGTAGGTCACATTTTGGCCATAAGCAGTCCCTTTCTCTACAACCAGTTTGGCAGACCTTAACAACTCTGGCATGCTATAGCCAACATTCAGTAATATATCAGTAATTTGCAATATTACCAAAAAATAAACAAACAAACTGGAGGTGTATAAAATAGACATAACAAAAATTCAATGAGCCTGCTGCTAGGTAAGTTCAACACTTCAGAAAAATGAAGGTGAATTGAGAGAAGCTGAAGGCGATATAACATATATATCTTATTGATCAAAGTAAGGCTTTTGATCAGGTAATGCTTTGATAACATATAAGTTAGTGTTGATACAACATAATTTTTTCTAGTATCTGATACAACATACTTGAATCTTCCTTGAACGGGTGACATCCACATAATGTTTTTTGTAATCTTTTAGGCCTTATTTGAAATTTATAAATTAAAAGAATTGCTTCTTCTCTATTCAAAGAAAGAGATCTTTATTTAAGCATTAGTTTACATAATTATGAGGCAGACAATTCAACATGTCCTGACAACAAGGAGCACTGTTGCATATGTTTAGTAAGGGGCACCGAAATTTCCGAATCCCTTCTCCCCTTAAGTTTTTAAGCTCACTTAAGTTTTATTTCATTCTACTTAGCTTCTTTTTTTTGGTCAGTGTGCCTTAGGTTAGTATTTCTATGGGAAGAACTTGGAAAAATTGATCGTGGTCATTTATGCCATATTGATTACATCAAAGAGTGGAACAAGCTTGAGAACACTTTCCCCATGCGCAAGAGGAGAGTGTCGGATATGCTACCTTGAGAATTCATGCATTCCATTGTTTATTTGGCTTCAACTAATCATAATTTGGGAACGGTTCGCTCAGTTCTCTTAAGGTCTATTGAACAACCAATGTAAAATAACACCACCAATCAACTCCCCCTAGCCTAAACCAAACTAATTAATTAAAGCCAAGTGAACATTGAATGCACGAATTATCAAGTAGCATAGTTGACACTATCCACTTGCATAAAGCACTAGCGTTCTCGAGCTTCTTCCAGTCTTTGATGCAACCAACATGGTATAAATATCCACAATCAATTTTTTCAAGCTCTTACCACTCAAAATACTCATAAGACACACAACCCAAAAAAAGAGGTTGAAAATCAAACTTAAGTAAGCTTACAAACTTAAGGAAGGATGGATTATGATTTTAGTGCCCTTTGCCAAGCATATGCAACAATGTTCTTTGTTATCAGGACATGTTGAATTGTCTGTCTCGTACAAATGTAGACTAATATTTAAATAAATATCTCTTGCTTTGGATTGAGCATAAGGAATTTTCAGATTTTATAGATTTCCAATAAGGTTTAAAATATTAAAAAAACATTATGAGGTTATTTTTCATTCAAGAAAGATTCAAGTATGTTGTAACAAATACTAGAAAAACTATGTTATATCAAGTACTAACCTATATGTTCTCAAAGAATTACCTTATTAAAAGTCTTACTTTGATCAATAAGTTATGGAACATCTATTTTGGATTGCCCAAATTAACCTTCATTTTTCTGAAATTTTGAACTCACCTAAGAGTAGTCGCATTGAACACTATACTGATTAAAAAGTTATATAACAAATATATAGGGACAGAGAATTCTACCCTTATATTGGGGTCATCAAAGTGAGAAAGGATGAATTTCAGGGTCTTCAGCAGGGTAGCATATATGTAGCATCATATGAGGCTAAGTTCCATGTCTTGTCTAGCTACGCTACTCAACTTGGGGGAACTGAGGAGGAAAGGATTCGTCTTTATGTTAAGGGACTAAACACTGATTTTTAGGTCTTATCTATGCACATGACTTCTACAAGAAAGAACTTCAATAAGATGACCGATTATATGAAGAAATTGGAAGGAATTGGGCAGGATAAGGCATTGGCTAAAAGGTCAAGGAATCTGGGCAACTTTAGCGGTTATTTTTTCCAAGGTTTCTGGTTAGCAGGTGTATTTAGCTCGTCCGATTCAGTCGGCTTTACCAGCTTCTACGGGTGGTTATTCCAAGGTGACACAACAGTCTCAGGCTATGGGTGGTCAATGAGCTTCTTATTCGTCAGCCAACAGGCCTAACTTGAACGAGGTTGCTTCAACTATGGTTAGATGGGTCACTTTAAGAGAGAATGCCCTCACAAGCAGGTGGGCATCCAAATGCAGCAACATGTAAAAGATATTCCCTAATGCTGAAACAGCATTATCATAGGTCATTACACTCTCAGGTAGTACAACATTCCGATGCCTTAAAGCAGCATCAAGTCTTGACAGAGCCTCTCAATAAGGGTAATGAAATGAAGTTAAAGTAGGAACACATTACACCTACCCAGCGTCTTATTTCCCCATCATGTTCTGCACATACACCAAGACCATAAATAGAAGCTAGGACACGACATTAGTGGGGTTCACATAAATGATGTAAATTTCTATTGTCCTTTCTTCAGCTGTTTTATCCTTGCTCTTAATATATGCAAGTGGGGAAGTTAATAAGAATGAGATATAAGACAAATTAAAAGAATTTACTTGCAAGATCTACATTAGAAACCATAAGGGGCATACCAACATAGGCCTTGAATATTTCAAGGTTATTACAAAGCACTTCTACAACAAGCAAAGGTTGTACGTTATAGCAAAATGATAGACATTTGTGCAAAATAAGTGAATAACATTCTAGAAACTAGACAACATGTGATTAATAGAACATCGGAGTAAAAAGTACGTGGGCCGAGTCAATGCCATCACGGTGAAAATTAGAGATCTTCCCTAATGCTGAAACAACATTATCATAGGCCATTACATTCTCAGGTAGTACAACATTTAGATACCTTAAAACAACATTGAGTCTTTACAGAGCCTCTGAATAAAGGTAATGAAATGAAGTTAAAGTAGGAACACATTACACCTGCCCCCTCCAACTGCTCCAATAAAAAAGAGGAAAGGTTTAAATGCCATACAATACCTCCCACTAGAGACTTGTAAGCAGCAGCCTGACTCTCCCATGTTCTAGAGTAATCTGTTTCACTCGATGAAAAACAAATTAAGCCACACATCTGTGAGGACACTAACAAATGCGTCCAGCTATATGTTTTGTTTAGTGTTTATGTTTCCTGTTTGATGTTATTGTACAATAGATTTGAAGAGGATAAAATATGTCATTTGCAATACAAAATTTACATGAAATATTTTGAAATAAACGTGTTGTAACTAGTGTATAAAAATACGAAGAGCAAAAATTAAACACAAATTTGTTTGAGGGGAAAACCTAAATTTAATAAGCCAACCAAAAAATTCAATAATAATTGACCCATATTTACCAGTGCAACCTATTCGAGGTATCAAAGCCCAACATTCTCTCAAAATGCAAAAAAGAAACATGAGAAACTTAACGATATTGTCACTAACGGAGAAAGTGAAGCTCTAGACTTGGTTAACAATCTTTCAGATGAAGCTTTACACTCAATAATCTCAATATCCCAAATGTTGAAGATTCCTTTGGAAATCCTTTTCTCGACTTTATTTGGATTTACACCAAATCAACAATCTTTGTGCTAGAAGTTTCGCCATTGTAGACAATTTTCTTTCATCATTCACTTTAATGTCAAATTTTTTCACTTGCATCGCTTCACGAACTTGGGTGTGCTTCGATTACATGCTCCGGTGGATTGAGTTTTTGAAAAATGATTCTTTTTTGAAGGATTTCACTTTCTTGTGATAGAACCACTATAACGAGTTTGTCCATATGGTTTTAAATATCAAATTCAGGAGAGCAAGTTGTTAGGAAGAGCATTATACCGAAAGAAAACATATTTCAAGGAAAATTTATTTAATTTGTGGAGTGAAATTAATATGTGCTAAAAGATAGTTTATTTGTTTAAAGGTTGTGTCAATGTTATGACCCTAAAACTCAATGGTTAATTGATTACTGGTCGAGAATACTCTAATCGAAATTCTTAATAATTGTGAATTGTTGGAGAAACTGACCCTACACCATTGTTTCTATATGTCGATTAATGTGAGCATTTGTCGAATCTCTAGTTACTATAGATTTCTCATATGTGTCAATAAAATATTTGCCTAATTTATGAAAGCCTAGATAAATTGGTGTTCTTAGATATCTAGGCTTTCAAAAATTAGGCAAATTTATTGTTCATGCATTTGAGAAATCTCTAATAACTTGTGTTTCTGGTGACGAATGCTCACATCGATCGACATGTAGGTACAATGATAAAGGGTCAATTTCTCCAACTCCTCGTAATTCTTGAGATTTCAACTAGGATATTCTTGCCCATTAATCAAGCTCGGAGTTTTGGTGTCCTGAAATTAATACAACCTTTAAAGGATAGACCATCTATTAGCATGTATTCATGCAGCTCCACAAATTGGAGAAATCTCTCTTGGAAAATGTTTCATTTTGGTCTAATGCCCTTTCAAACAACTTCCTCCCCTGAATACGATACAAAAAACCATTCTGACAAACTTGTTATGGTGATTCTATCACCAGGAAGTGAAATTCCTTCAAGTTTTATTTTTTTCATTTTTCAAAACCTCAATTCATCGGAGCATGTAATTGGAGAACCGCCAAGTACGTGAGGAGTAATGCAAGTGAAAAAAATTCGTCATTAAAGAGAGTGATGGAAAAAACTTGTCTACAACGGAAAGACTGCTAGCACGGTGATTGTTGATTTGGTGTAGATCCAAAAAAAGTCAAGACAAGAATTTCCAAAGAAATCTCCAGCGTTTTGAATATACGCTAGTTTAAATAATTGTCCGTATTTTTTAAGTGGTCAATACAGGTTGTGTTTATTAATTTTCTTTTACATACGTGTATTTTCAGTGTGCTGTAGCTTTTTTACTAGAAAGAGGCAGCAAATTCATTTGCAAAGTTGTATTTGCACGTGTACATTGAAATATACACTAGTTTAAATGATTTTTGTGCACTTACATAGAGAGATACAAGCAGAACACAATCACGCGCGTAAGAGAGAGTTTTGTATTTGAGAGAGTTTTGATTGAAGATTTTGAGTGTTGTGGATACGAAGAACTAGACTGAATAACCTGATCTTTAGGATTAAGTTTCTACTTTTGATTCAAGTTTATTTGTTTAGTTGATTATACAGTAGTAATCTTTTGTTTCTTAGCTTAGGCTATACTTCAAGCTGGGGGAAACTTGAAGGAGGGGTTCATGAACAGTCAATGGTGATTGTTGATACTTAGGGATTAAATAACTAGATATTCTAGAGTAGAAGATAAATTTAACATATGACTTTCGTATTTTTTCTGTCAATGTTCTCTGGTTTTAATATAATCTAGTTTTATATGGCTTATAGATGTGCCCTTGTAAGGATAGAATGGGAACAATCCTATGCATTTCAAATCCATGACGCATTATACTCTCCACATTATTGGTCGATGTCCCGTACCAAGCATGCTCAACTCTAGGGCTCCCTCTAGCTCTCGTTACGTTCTCTAAATTCTTTTGAAAAAACTCAAACCACGTCTTATCCATTGGACCGATTCTCATACACTGATGGAAAATGCACGGTTTAAGGTTTTTCTAGAGAATTTGGAGAACGTAACGAAAGCTAGATGAAACCCTAGAATTGAGCATGCTTGGTATGGGACATCAGCCAAGAATGTAGAAGCATTTTGCGCCATGGCTTTGAAAGTCCTAGGATTTCACCCGGTTCTCATACTCACAAGTTCATATGATCTATAAGCATATAAAACTAGATTAAATTAAAATTGGTGAACATTTAGTTAAATCTACTTAATTTAGCTACTTGGCTATGCAGGACTTCAAGGCACTATCAATCATGGGTAAAATACTAGAAAGAGCTAGAAATGAACTTATGTAACATTTAGATGTTTGCTATTGGGAAACTGATCTCATATTAGTTAAAAAAAAAAAATCACTTCCCCCCTCAATAAAAAAGGTCAACATTTTCAATTAATTTGAATGACCATCTATAGTTACTTTTACCAATATTGGATTATAGTTAATAAAAAGGGTTAGTTAATAAATTTTCTTGTAACTTGTTGGAGGGGGGTCAACCATATTTTAGTAAGAAACTCACTTTTTTTCTCTACACTTTATTATCCAACACATTATATGGATAATATAATTGTAGTATTTCTCTGAGAATCAAATTAACCCTTAGGAAAATGAATGAATTTAACTTAGAAAATTTTAAATAGACTAGTGTCATACACTTAGACTTCAATTAAGCACAACATGTGGCACTTGACAACTTGCTCAATTAAGTTTTTCCAATTTTGCAAGCTCAATTAAGTTTTTTTAACACTAGATCGCTAAGAGAATATTGGATTTAAGAAAGACACAAGATAATTGCTTAAGAAAGCTGTTATATTGTTCAAGACTGGGAAGATTTGCTTGATGGTTTTTTCAAATGAATGTCATTTTATTTATACTATCCATCTTGGGGCTAATAGATAAATAATAGTTTTCATACCATTCCCTACTTATTTACAAACTAGTCTCTGAAAACATGTGTTATACGTTTATTCCAAACAATAATATTATCATTTTATTTTTTTTACACAATTAATAAATTTTAAAAGTTCAGAAATTGATATGTGACATAAAAAATTTGTTGCAAAGAAATAAGAGATTCTTACCAAATACATATAAGAATCAAACTTATCACATATAATAATAGTTATATCTTATCCTACGATTTTGATGCCACCAAAATTGAGAGAGAAAAAAATGACAAAACATAAATACAATTAAATGTGGTAATACAAAATAGATTAAGAAACAATCAAATACAAGAAGAGACTTTGAAATCTAACAATTGAACACTAATGTTTCTTATAATTTATGAGATACTTTCCTATGTCTTAATTTATACTCCCTTTGTCCCTAATTACTTGTCCACTTTTGAATTGACACACCTATTCAGAAAATAATGACATAGAGAATTTACCATTTTACCCCTATTAATTATGAATTGGATGAATTAAAAAATTAAGATTTTCAAGAAGTTCTACCTTTTTCAAAGTAATTAATTGAGGGTATAATAAGTAATTTTTTTTTGTCTTTTTATCAAAATAGACAAGTAATTAGGGACATAGGGAGTAGTTTGCAAGACCAACTTTTTCTTCATTCAATATGAGAAAACAAAAAGACATGAGTTTTAAAATTTAATTTGTAGAAATGAAGGATCTTGTAACCATGATGTTTCATTTTCATCTTTTTAATGCATTTCTCATTTAATTGCATTTTAAAGTTGATTCAACTTTTAATTTAACACCTTCCCACTTTTAGTATTTAGTATAATATATATAATATTATTTAATATTTAATTAATTAGTTATTTAATGAATTACTTATTCAATTTAGTGTGCGGGTAAAATGGTAATTCAAATTTGTACTTTAAAGCTTCCTACTTTTAGTAATATATGATAAGTCATCTTTCTAGAATATTCTACCGAACTAAAAGATTCCAAGAACCTTCCATGCACATCCATGGGATTCTAAAGCCATCAAAGAAATTCTCCATATATTTCTAGAATATTCCACAAAGGACTAGTATTCTTCCAATACAAGCCTTCCACGTGGACAATAGTATCACACTTGGTTCCTAAGTGGCATGATGACATGGTAGGTCATCACACTCTCCCCCAACTTATATTGCAATGACCACGGAGCATTGTTGCTACATGAACTCTCAAATTTGGTCTTTGAATTTCCACAAGTCTTCCTATCGTTCCCATCTGGCTTCTTTTGGTGATTGTCCCTTCTAGTGGATGAGGAACATGGTCGTGGCTTGTTGCCTTTTTTCTGCCTCGCTTGGTAGTCAATAAACACCTCAATTTCCCGATAATGCAAGGTAGTGATGGTATTGGTTCCTGATTTGACTAACTTCGGTTGGGGTCATCCTTTTCATCACAGTATGGTTTGAGCCCGCTAGCATAAAAGATGGGATGACCTTGAGATGAGATGGTAACTCTAACGTATATGAGTTGCTTCCCACCTTTTCAACGATCATAAACGGCCCCTCATACTTTCGTACTAATTTTTGGTGCACGCTTCGCAGTTCCTTAAACTTCCTTGGGTTAAACATTACCAAAACTATATCCCCAATTATATAATACGAGGGACGACTAATTAAAAAGGTGATATAAAATTAGAATAGGAAGGAATAACGAGTTGCCTTATTCTTATAAAGCTATATGTGCTCTTAATACCAGAAGTCAACTATAGTTTATCTATTTTTCATTATTTCCAAAAATGTACCTCATACCCCTTTTGGGGTGACAACGATTCCACTTTAGCTCGATTCCTCGTGTTGACTTCTCCACTTGCCATGATTGAATTCCAAGCAACGTCGTTGCATTATAGTGTATGTGCAAAGAATATTCAAATGGGTGAGAGTATGTTTGTTTTAAGTACCTTAAATAAAATACTAAACTAATAAAGGTACTATTAAAAAAAGTAAGTTTATAAGGACAATGAAGTAAGACAAGATAACAAAATAGATAATGAAGTAACTACCTTGAACATACCATAGATTATAATTCCACCAAAAATCACAAATAGGTTAAGCAACATTCAAATAAGCACACAAAACTTAATGTAAGAACCGAAGTCCAAACTTCGTGCAGCCACAAGAACAACAAAAACTTATAAGGTAGTATGTAAGAATATTATTGCATTTGAAAGTGTATGAGAGTGTTGTGTTTGTTTAAGCATGTGAACAGAATGGAAAGAGTCTTATTTTTATAGTAAAATATAGACACATCAATAAGTACAAAATAGAGAACATGAAAAAAAATTATTTTACTCAATTAGACCAACATTCTAGGTATTTAATCAATGATATTATCATAACCATGCGAGTTTAAAAAGTACAGTTAATCAAATTTGATACTAAGTCAAAGTTTTCCAAAAATAAATAAGTAATAGGAAACATCAATGCATTGATTTTACCATAAATCAATTGGTATTAAAATAATGCAATTTAATAAGGAAAATAGTCAATTGACAATTAGAGATTACCACCAGTGAATCTATCATAATAAATAGATCGAAGGAAAGAATCATGAATGATCTTCTAATTTTAAAGGAGCCATGTTAATACAGTTAAAGAGTTCAGTCCAAAATAACATGATTTAGAGACTGCCATATTTGAAGGTAACATATGTATATTTACTTACCATAACTAGTAAAAGTTTGCCAAGAATATTTTAATCAAAGTTGTCCATACTAACTAAAAGAAAGAAAAGTTGGAGAATAAAATAGAGTCAATCAAGGAGAAAATCATGTCAAAGTTTATCAAGGATAGGTAAATATTAAGGTGTATCAATCGATTAAGGGAACAAAAATGGAAAGAAGCATGAATCATGGAGATTTTCAGAATAGTCAATTAATTCATTAAGAAAATAAATCAAATTAACATATTAAAACTTGCTACACTTGAATCAAGAAACCACAACTCAATCAGTGTTCTTAAAGAAAAACTTAAGGGCGTACTAATACCCATTTACAAAAAGGGCAGATTACATTCAATAAAAAATAGGAACACACAAAGTAAAAAATGCACAAGTTTAGGAACTCAAAATCATAAGGAAATCTTGCTAAAAAGAGATTTCATGATCATTATTGAATTTTATGTAGCGTAAGAATGAAATTATAACAATTATACTAAAAAAATATAAGGCGATTTAAGAAATTTGTTTAAAAGATAAGATAATCTAAAAAAATGAACCTGGATGGATTTGTTAAGATCCGACTTCAATAGCCCCCAAAAACCTTAAGGCTTCATCGGGACTCGCTAGTCGAAGCGACGGAGAAACGATGCTCTTGTTGTCACTATTGTCGATCTCGTCGGGGAAGGATGATGGTTGGCTTGAATCGTCGAAGCCAAATGACTCTTCACGGTGGCTGTCTTGCTGGAATTTTTGGGTCGGAGCCAATGAAAGATGAGAAGAACACGGATTGAGGTTGCATGGTGCGTTGCTTTGCAAGACAACATTGACGAGAAGAGAGTCAGAGGGAAAGAGAAAGGGGAGGAGAGGGGTAACTGGTTTGGATGGTGAAGTGGACGTTATCCACTGGTGGTTGGAGAAGCACCGTGAGAAGAGACTAGAAGGAGAGGGGCTCGCTTAGTGGTTGACCCCGCGAGTGAGGGTGGAGCATGTGTTCTGTCAGTGGTCTTCGCCGACGATGGACGATGTTGGGAGAAGAGGAGCGGCGCCTGGCATTTTCAAAGAGAACGAGGAGAAAAAATGAAAATAGGGTTAGGGTGTTAGGATATTTATATAGGAAAGTGGTAGGAGACTTAATCTTAGCCGTTGGATCAAGATGAAATGTGGGGTTGAGATTTAAAAGAATGGAACGGATGGTTGGGATTAAAGATGAGATCTTGAGATTGGGTTTGAATTAATTGGTTCAAAATGGGCTAGAATTGTGATAAAATTGAGTAGAAAAAACTCAAAATTAAATAGATTGAATAAAAGAGGCTACAATTTAAAAGATTTGGAGGAAGATTTAATAAATTGTTATCCAATAAATGGGTGTACTACACATAATAAATAATTTATATAAGATAAATTGTCATGCCCCAGATTCAAGGGGTGCAACTGGCTCCCAATGCCAAAACTCAGGCTTGAACAGACCCTGCTGAACCATTTGCTACTATCGCATTGCAGCCACATGAAATCAAGAAAACAAACAAGTATATCTTGGCTTAAAATTAAGCCCTCGGCCGGCAAGACCCCTGTAAACAGTTTCATAAAAGAAACAGCTACTCCCAAGAGCTCATTTAAAGAAATAGCCAACTAGCACAGAAGTCCTGATTGGGCCGTCGAGGCCACCATGGTCTCTATACCAAAACTGAAAGCAGGTATATATTAAGATAATACATCAAACTACTAACAAGCTTCAGCAAACCAACAAACTAGGCCAACATGGACATAACATAGCTATAGTCCCCACACACTAGTCTGCAACCCTCTAAGAGTAGTAAAGATTGGCGGGACAGGGCCCCAACCTACCCATAAAAATATATACAACAAAAGCTAACAAACCTCCCAACTCTGGCAACTCCGGAGGAAAGGGGCTAGCCAACCGGATAGAAGTCAATCTTGCTGCTGAGGAGGTCTACTGGGTCAAATATGGGGACCTGCATGCATGAATGAAGTGCCCCCAGGCAATGGGACGTCAGTACAACATAATGTACAGAGTATAAAAGGCTATATACTAAATGAGCAAGTATCATAATATACTCACAGAAATCAGGTAAGAAAATCAAAATTTTGGATAAGCATGCTAATCCACTACTGAATCTAAAAATACAAAAATGATCAATCAACAACATAACCAATCCCCCATAAGCTCGGTAGATACAAACAACATACCACCTACCTAGGCCCCCATAAGCCCAGAAGGTCCCAAATCAATCTACATACCTCTATTGGTAGCCCCTTGTCTTTGTAAGAAGTCACATAGCCCTTTTTAGCAATGATATATCCCCGTAGGCAGTGCATAGCCCTCATAGGCAACATCACAACTTTGTACGCTGCACATAGCCCTCTTTTGCATTAACATAGCCCTGTAGGCAACACATGGCCCTCTTTGGCGTCAAAATAGCCCCGTAGGTAACACATAACACTCTTTGGCATCAATATAGCCCCGTGGTAAACACATAGCCCTCTTTTGCAATAACATAGTCCTATTAGACAACATCATAGCCCCTATAGGCAGTTCATAGCTCAACAACTAACCACAATAGCCACAAGGGCGACAACAAACAATTGAATAGGCTGAGGGCGAGCAATTTAGTTATAAACAATATATATGAGTAGTCTCCAAGTCATTCCTAACTTAGGGTCGTTCTTAACAGATTATGAGTCCCTAAAATGAAGGTTTATAACCACTCAATCAACCAACCACTCACAATTACATCTACAAAATCACCAAAATTAACTACCTTATTATATCACTCCCAAGCTCTACGGAAACATGCCGAACGAAGGGAATAGCCTTATCATACCTTTTCCTTTATAATTTATGTTGAAAATACATCTGTCCACACCACTACAACACTAAATAAAAAGGTAAAATCAATCAGTAATTAAGGATAAAAATTACTATGAAAATTTGACAATCAATACGGATTCCTATTGTAAATTACTATCCAAGACCTACGGTATCCGTAAACTGATAAAAGGTGATTCCTACCTTTCTTTACACGCCCAAAACACTTGAATAAAATCAATCCACTGAGAAAAACCCTGCTGCCACAACCTCCACTGAGCTACACCGCTCAATTTACCGTGAAAATTATACCAAAACGACGAGATCGCGACGTAGGGAAACTTTTGATAAGGAGCCAAGAAGAGATCATGAACACACAAGGATGATTTGAGGAGTAATTCTCTGATTTTTGTGGGTTTCTTACGAGTTGGAATGAAGAAAAATGAAGAAGATGCTATCTTATAAGCTTCCACGACCTAGTGGACCCACCTCACGTGCCTTCCTGCGCAGTATCGCAAAAATGCGAATATCTCTCTATTATGAAGTCGTATGAATGAACCGTTTGATGCGTTGGAAACTAGGCTCATAGACCTTCAGTTTCATGGGTGGTGGGATCCATAACTCTTTATATATTGGGATAAAACCTCCGAGACATTTGACCCAAATTTTAGAGATCTTTAAAAAAGAACTTACGATAACTTTCGCCAACTTTTATTTCGCCACTTACCTAACTTCAAAACTTGAGATACAATTCTTGAACTCTTATATCATGACATACCACATCATTCTTAATTTATTTCCCACCCTTCTTGTCTTTCCACGAAGATATGAGTTAATTTAGACATTTTGAAAGGTCGGGGCGTTACATCCTTCCCCCCTTAGAAACATTCGTCCTCGAATGAAATATCTGAGTCACGCTGTTAAGTCCTTAGGAGTTTCCAAAATTTAGGCAGAGTATCCTTTGTAAATGTGACTATCCAGGAATATGAAACGCAAAAATTCTAATCTAGGTGGCTCACAGGATGACATAAATAACTAAGCACTATAGCTATGCAATAACAGTGCAAGAAAATATACAATGACAACAACAATAACAATAAGCAACGATATAAAAAAAATCAAATAGGTATCTAACCTCACTACACTAATATAAACTGATATGCCATCACCTTGGGGTATGAAACAAGTGAGGATATTTGGACCTCATTCCATCCTCAGCTTCCCAGGTCACCTCTTCTCTATTCTTGTTTCTCCACAATACTTTAACTGAAGCCACCTCTTTGGTCCTCAATTTATGAACCTGCCGATCTAATATGGCAATTGGAGTTTCCTCGTAGGACAACTCCTCTGTGATATGAACATCCTCAACTGGGACAACCTGAGAAGGGTCTCCTAAGCACTTTTGTAGCATCGATACATGGAAAACTGGTTGAACAAATTATTGCCCCGAAGGCAATTCTAACTCATAAGCCGCTCGTCCTACCCTCTGAAGGATCCGGTATGGCCCAATGAATCTTGGACTAAGCTTGCCTTTATTTCCAAATCTCATAACACCCTTTATAGGCGAGACTTTTAAGAATACCCAGTCATCGACATAAAACTCTAAGTCCCTTCGTCGCAAATCTGATTATGACTTCTGTCGGATTTGAGCTGTTACCAACCTCTCCCGAATGAGTTTAACCTACTCCACTATCTGTTGTACTAAGTCAGATCCAATCAACCCTGACTCACCTACCTTGAACCATCCAATGGGGGATCTACATTTTTGCCCATACAAAGCCTCATAAGGTGCCATCCCGATGCTGAAATGATAACTATTATTGTATGCGAACTCAATAAAGGGAAAGTGGTCATCCCAACTTCCCTTGAAGTCTAGCGCGCTCAGCTTGTCAATTTTTCTGAGGGTGAAACGCTGTACTAAGATTAACCTATGTCCCTAGTCCTTTCTAGAGGGACTTACAGAAGGTGGCGGTAAATTGTGCTCCTCTATCAGAGTTAATAGATATTGGGACACCGTGTAGCCTAAAAATCTCTCTAATATAAAGCCTTGCATAGTCTTTGGCCGTAAAAGTAACCCTGACTGGTAAGAAGTGGGCTGATTTTGTTAATCTATCAACAATTACCAAAATAGAGTCAAACTTGCAACGTGATCGAGGTAAACCTGTAATAAAATCCATATTAATTGCTTCCCACTTCCATAAAGGAATGTCTATCTCCTAAACTAGCTCAGTGGTCTTTTGGTGCTCAACCTTGACTTGTTGGCAGTTAGGACACTGTGCCACAAACTCAGCAACGTCCTTCTTCATCCTGTGCCACCAATATATCTTCTTAATATCATGGTACATCTTCATCGAACCAGGGTGAATAGAATAACGGGAATGATGTGCCTCTTCCATAATCCAATGTCGAAGCCCTGCAACATTTGGAACATACAATCGACCACTATAACTAAGAACTCCATCTCCTGCTATATCAAATGATAAAGACTGCTAATCCTGAGCATTGGCTTTGAGCTTCGCTAAGCTAAGATCCTCTTGTTACCGTGATTTTACTTCTACAACTAGAAATAATACGGTTGTGTCCTGAATTGTTACCCCACTATCGTCTGCCTCTAACAATATAACTCCCAAGCTAGCTAACTGATGAAGCTCTCATGCTAGATCACGCTTCTCAACACCTAAATAGGATAAACTACCCATAGATCTTCGACTGAGGACATCGGCTACCACATTCACATTTCCTGGATGATATAAAATATCCACATCGTAGTCTTTCAGTAACTCAAGCCATAGACGTTGTCGGAGATTTAACTCCTTGTGTCTAAAGATATATTGAAGGCTTTTATGATCTCTGAAGATGTCAACATGAACGCCATACAAATAGTTTCTCCAGATCTTTAACGCATACACAACTACAACTAACTCTAAATCATGGGTCGAAAAGTTCTTCTCATGCTTTCTGAACTGCCTTGAAGCATATACGATAACCTTACCATGTTGCATTAGAACAGATCCCAACCCAACACTAGAAGCATCACAGTACACCGCATAGCCTTTTGAACCTTCTGGCAATGCTAGAACTGGTGCTGATGTCAACCTGTCCTTCAGCTCCTGGAAACTATGCTCGCAAGCCTCAGTCTACTAGAACTTAGCTGCTTTTTAAGTCAGCTTTGTTAATGGTGCTGAAAGTGAGGAAGATCCCTCTCCTGGAAAGTGAAATCTAACAATCTTTGTCCGGCACTCAACATTAGCATAACAAGACGCTAATCAGTCCATACCAATAATGACGTCAAAATTGACCATCTCTTACTCTATGAGGTCTATAGAGGTTTGATGGTTGATAATTTCTACCGTGCAACCTTGATAGACTCTCTTGGCAATAATAGACTCACCAACTGGTGTGGATACAATAAAGGGTCGATCTAATGACTCTGCTACTATACATAAATTTCTCGCAATAAATGCAGTAACATAAGATAGAGTAGATCCAGGATCTATCAAAAAGTAAACATAATGGGAGAAAACAGTCAATGTACCTGCCACAATATCTGGTGATGACTTTGAGTCCTGTCAGTTGGCTAATGAATATGTACGGTTCTGGCCACTACTAGAACTAGATGCTCCCTCTCTGCCTCCGCCTCTACCTCTACCTGCTGAAGTCTGGGGTCCACGCCCTGTAGACTGTGCTGATGAGGAGGAACCTACTACTGACCTGTACCACCCTGACCTATGGTCGGGCAGTTTCTCCACCCATGCCTCTCCTGTCCACAAAAATAACAACTTGTGGAACCCTGTTTGCACATCCCAAAATGCATCCTACCACAAGTAGCGCAACACAGCGGGGCTGTCCTAGACTGGCCTGAACCCTTCTGCTGCTAAGATCCTGATGCTCGTGAACCCTCACCTTGGCCTGACTATCCCTGACGATCAAATCTACTACCCTGGAACTGATGTGGTGGAGGTCTTGGTGGCCTAATAGAATATTGGGGTCTGGGACCACCCTAAAAATCTCTCTGTGAACCAGCGGGTCTAGCCCTCTTCTGTCTCTCTCTCGACCTTCTCACTCATATACTGTAGATATCGGCGATCCTCTATACCTTGTGCAAAGTCGTGGATGCGTGAGATATCTATATTATCATTTTGTACAGCGGTAGAACAAGCGTTGATATAGTCTGAGTCTAGCCCTCCCATAAATCTACGCACCCTATCATGCATCGTATCAACAAATGCTGGTGCATATCTAGCCAATGAATGAAATCTCAGCCCGTACTCTCAAACACTCATGCTGCCCTATCGGAGGTTCAGAAATTGGTCCACCCAGCCATCCCTAATCTCTCGAGGCAAATAGTGATCTATGAAAGCTTCTGCAAAGCTATCCCAAGTGGATAGAGATGCATCTTTTCCCCTAGATCTCTCCCAACTTTCGTACCACAATACTATATAATCGCGCAATCAAAATGTTGCTAACTCAACTGACTCAGTCGCCGAGGCATGCATGACTCTAAAAATCCTATAAAGCTGATCAACAAAGTGCTGAGGGTCCTCTCGGTGATCTGTCCCTATAAACTGTGGAGGATTCAATGCAAGAAATTCACTAACTCTCAAACTTTCGGGCCCTTCAGAAGGTCTGGCAACATCTGGCGCAACTGGTTGGCGCTGTGCAGCTGTGCTAACATATATACTGCACTCTTGAAATCCTGATCAAATGGAAAAGGAGGAACTAGAGGTGGTACTACTGGTGGATCCGAAGTCCTGTTGCCCTTGGAGGCTCCGGAAGCGGTGGAGAAGTTATAGGGGGCTGAGAAGATATCCCCCCTGGGTCTCACAATGGGCTACTTCCACCTGTGGTACCTTACCGGTACCCTCTCTTACAGCTGTATCTAGCCCCTGGCTAGCTGTGGTCTGTCTGGTGTCAGCCATCTCTATCTGCATACAAATATCAAATATAAGACAGAAACCTCAACCCTTAAGACACCGCTCTATAGCACGAGGTGAGCAAAAGAAGGATAGGCCTTCTAACATGCCCGGTAGCTTCTTTATTATCGAATGTGGTGCACAACACATTTATAAACAAGACTCTACTAGACACGGCTTGCAGACTCCCTAGGATACAACGTTGCTCTGATACCAATTTTTTCACGCCCTAGATTCAAGGGGTGCAACTGGCTCCTAATGCCAAAACTCAAGCTCAAGCCGACCCTACTAAACCATTTGCTACTAGCACAGAAGTCTTGATTGGGTCATCGAGGCCACCATGGTATCTATACCAAAGCTGAAAGCAGGTATATATTAAGATAATACATCAAACAACTAACAAGCTTTAGCAAACCAACAAACTAGGCCAACATGGACATAATGTAGCTATAGGCCCCACACACTAGTCTGCAAGCCTATAAGAGTAGCAAATATTGGCGGGACAGGGCCCTAACCTACCCATAAAAATATATACAACAAAAGCTAACAAACCTCCCAACTCTGGCAGCTCCAGAGGAAAAGGGCTAGCCAACCGGATAGAAGTCAATCCTGTTGCTGAGGAAGTCTACTGGGTCATCTGTGGGGACCTGTATGCATGAATGCAGTGCCCCCTGGAAATGGGGCGTCAGTACAAACTAATGTACAGAGTATGAAAGGCTAGAGACTAAATGAGCAAGTATCATAATATACTCTTAGCAATCAGGTAAGGAAATCAAAATTTAGATAATCATGTTAACCCACTACTGAATCTAAATCTACAAAAATGATCAAAAATCAACCTAACAAAGCCCCCATAAGCTCGGTAGGTACAAACAACATACGACCTACCGAGATCCCTCTAAGATCAGAAGGTGACAAATCAATCTACATACCCCTATCGGTAGCCCCTTGTCTTGGTAAGAAGTCACGTAGCCCTTTTTGGCAATGATATAGCCCCGTAGGCAGCGCATAGCCCTCTTAGGCAACATCATAGCTTTGTGGTATACACATAGCCCTCTTTTGCATCAACATAGCCCTGTAGGAAACACATAGCCCTCTTTGGAGTCAAAATAGCCCCGTAGGCAACACATAACACTCTTTGTCATCAATATAACCCCGTGGGAAACACATAGCCCTCTTTGGAAATAACATAGTCCTATTAGACAACATCATATCCTCCATAGGCAGTTCATAGCTCAACAACTAACCACAATAGCCCCAAGGGTGACAACAAACAATTGAATAAGCTGAAGGCGAGCAATTTAGCCATAAACAATATACCAAGTCGTTCCTAACTTAGGATTGTTCTTAACAGATTATAAGTCCCTAAAATGAGGGTTTATAACCACTCAATCAGCCAACCACTCACAATTACATTTACAAAATCACCAATATTACTACCCTATTATATCACTCCCAAGCTATACGAAAACATGTCGAACGAAGAGAATAGCCTTAACATACCTTTTCCTTTATAATTTATGCTGAAAATACCTCTGTCCACACCACTACAACACTAACAAAAAAGGTAATGTCAATCAGTAATTAAGGATAAAAATTACTATGAAAATTTGACAATCGATACGGATTCCTATCGTAAATTACTATCCAAGACCTACGGTATCCATAAACTGATAAAAGGTGAAACCTACCTTTATTTACACACCCAAAACACTTGAATAAAATCAATCCACTGAGAAAAACCCTGCTTCCACAACCTCCATGGAGCTACACCGCTCAATTCACCGTGAAAATTAAACCAAAACGACGAGCTCGCTACGTAGGGCAATTTTTGATAAGGAGCCAAGAAGAGATCATGAACACACAAGGATGATTTGAGGAGTAATTCTTTGATTTTCGTGGGTTTCTTACGAGTTGGAATGAAGAAAAATGAAGAAGATGCTATCGTAGAAGCTTCTGCTGACCTAGGGGACCCACCTCACGTGCCTGCTTTCGCAGTCTCGCAAAAATGCAAATATCTCTCTATTCTGAAGTCGTATGAATGAACCGTTTGATGCGTTGGAAACTAGACTCGTAGAACTTCAATTTCATTGGTAATGGGACCAATAAATCTTGATAGATTGGGATAAAACCTCCGAGACAATTGACCCAAATTTTAGAGATCTTTAAAAAGGAACTTACGATAACTTTCACCAACTTTCATTTCGCCACTTACCTAACTTCAAAACTTGAGATACAACCCTTGAACACTTAAAATATGACATACCATATCATTCTTAATTTATTACCCACCCTGCTTGTCTTTCCACGAAGATACAAGTTAATTTAGACGTTTTGAAAAGTCGGGGTGTTCCATAAATACACTTAAATATTTATAGACGTTAAATAGAAAAGTTAATTAATTATTTCAAATTTAGGAATCAATAAATATAATAATAATAATAATAATAATAATAATAACAACAACAACAATGTTAAAATAATAACATTTTTGTAAAATATGAACACTAAAGTATATGATTAATTAGATAAAAATTAAACATAATTTTAAACATATAATAAAGAAATAGGTTTTAAAATACATATTTAATCAAAAAGCAATTTGGAAAGGCTTATTGGTTGATCAAAATTGGGTGTAAAAAATTATCCCTCTTTGCTCGATAATGAATGATGAATTGGTGGGCAAAGATGTTGACTAAGTAGCCAATTTTGTCCGACCAACGGAAAGATATTAGTGGGATCAAATGAAACGATAAGTAATTGTGAGAAAAAAAAAGGTGTGGCCGAGACTTTGGCCTTAAATTGTCTACATATCTCTGGTATACGAGAATGAGGTTGTGTGTTATTCTAGATTTAGGAACAGACTAAGCTTCTAAAAAATGAAATAATGGTACGAGATTCGAATAGAAGCAATAGTAGCTTAAGTAGATAAAATTAGATCTCAAGGCGGTGTGAATAGTGTAAGGAAGATAAGAATGACTTAAGTTATGAGAGGAAAAGATCATACGAGTAGTGCGAAAGATGAGAAAGCCTTTATTGCAGTAGATATTTAAGTATGGAAGTCATATCTGAAAGAAAAATTGATCTCGTCTACAATCTGTAAGTCTCTGCAAACTTGGAGATTGTGATTTGACTAAATAAAATGATTAGGACATATATTGTCACCTCCCCGAGCCTACACCCTTGACGTGGATAACACTTGAGAACCATTGCTGGCCCCAAGCGAACCCTTGGCCTGGCTTAACTCTTAGCGGAAGACTTAACTAACAAGAAGCAGTCTCAAAAGAATACGTATGCAATAACTTAAGGAAATATTAAACTAGCCAAAATGGCAACTCAAGTCTTAACATAAACAACTGAAAATGGAAAGACTAAAGAACTATAACTCTTCATCTATGAAGCCTCTAAAAACAATAAGGGATGTCGGGACAAGACCCCCGCTCATCCTAACAACTAAAACACTAAAACAATATGGAAAAGGGATCCTCCGGAAAGCAAGGTGGCTCACCAACTGACTCTGAGTGCTCATGTGGATCAACGAGGCACTGGATGCTAATCTTGGTTACCTGTATCTGCATCATAATAAGATGCAGGCTAACTGGCATCAGTACATTTAATGTACGAGCATGCGAGGGGAAACTAAACACGACATAATATTGAAATGAATCTGAACAAATTATTTACCTTAGCTTTACTCAACTCATGGATACTCAACTAAAATACAAAATAAAACAATAGTAAAGGTGCAGTTTATATAAAGCATTTGAACAGTAATAACAACTCAATTTACTCATATAGTAAAGTAATATAATTTTGTGGGAGTTTCTCTAACTGACAACCATCACTATGAGCTAATGTGATGATACATCATCTCGCCCACGCTGCCAGAACTGTCCTATAACTTGCCGGGATTTAGAATGCCTCAACTAAGTGGATCCACTAGTATATGCTAAAAAGCATTAAGGTAACATTTAAAAAGTTTGACCCTTTCTACCCACTATGGCTACATGGTTTATGGAGACTTGAGTTATTATGAACTCATCCCCATATCGGTCCTCGATACTACTCCCAAAATATACTCAGCTTATATGTTTTAAAAACAAAACTCTTTCTGTGATTTGATGTAATTACTCAAAACTAGCATAAAAGCTCTCTTGGAAATCGGTGTTTCCTTTCTTGTTTAAATGTGAAAACATTTTAACTCTTGTTAATACTTAGTTCCCGCATAATCTTTTGAATATATGAACTTTACTCTTACTATTTACTCAACTCAAAACTCAAGACTTAAAACAAAGTTGAAACACTTGTAAAAGACTTTTGGAAGATTCTATGAACTTCTCTTGACTTGACTATTAACTTTCCTTGAATTGAATTATGGATTCAAGGCACATGATCTCATGTTTATGGATGATTTCATTATATTTAGACGTACCGTAGAGTGTAGAAATCAACTAGAAAACTTAGGTGCGTTGCTAGGGAACTCAAACGGAAAGAAGTGGGAAAAGGTAGAAGACCTGGTACTCTGAGTAGCGCCGGGCGCCAGAGCAAAAACTTCAGAGTCTAGGTTGGGGCGCACTGGCTGGTGCGGCGCCCCAGGGCCCTAACTTCCGACTCTGTCTTGGGGCGCCCTGGTTGGCGCTGCGCCCAACCCTATTCCCAGATATTTGACGATTTTTCTTGCTCATTTTGAAGTCCAAGCCCTATAAATTCAATTGGTTCTTTTTCCAAACACTTAGATTGGACTACATAACCAAAATATGAAAGAATCTACTCAAAACAAAACCTAATATCATGAATCAAACTCAAGAAATTTCTCAACAACTTGAACAACAAGAACCCACAAAAACTTAAATAAATTTCATCAAGAACTCATCATCTTTTCTTTCAAGAACACAATTATGTTGAATTGAATCATGATTGGCGCCTGGGTGAACTAACCCAATGCTCTGTGATCTCTCACACCTCATAGGGATCACCCCTTGAAGAAATCCACAAGCAATTCTTCAAGAACTTGGCGATTCCTTGTTTCTTCTTCTCTTTGACACTCTTCTTTTCTCTTCTCTCAAAACCCTAACTCAATTTCAATAGCGTAAAGTGAATCCCATCAGTTGAGACCCAAACTTAATTACCAAAAACGAATTTAATTAATTGGGTGGTGAAAAGACCATAATACCCTTCTAAAATCCGGTTTTGACTTTCTTTATCTAGGCAGCCCAACTTCAAATGGGCATATATCCCTCATACGAACTCAAAATTGAGAAAAATAGGCGGCGTTGGAAAGATAATTCAAAGATATTTCCTACCGTATCTTGTATCACACCTAACTCATATTGTGCTAGGAGTTATGGTCGTTTGAAGTTGACCCCAAACTCATAACTTGGTCAAACTTTCCAAATTTGATTATTTCCAAAAATAAGGCTTCTTTCTAATTCTAGTTCTTTCCAAAAGTGAGGTGGTACATAATCTCCCCTTTGGGAAAATTTGTCCTCGAATGAGATTACTCTTAGTAGGCTAAGGGTGTAACATCTAACATTCATTTTAAACACCCAACAAGCAAATCTAACACATTTAGTACATAAATTAAAGAGTATTAATAAGACAATTAGTATCTTGATGTGGAATTTCCCTAGATTTGAAGAGATGTGGATATATCCTTTTCATATGTTCCTCAACTTCCCAAGTAGCTTCCTCAACAAATTTATTTCTCCAAAGAACTTTGACTGATGCTACTTCCTTGGTCCTCAACTTGCGAACCTGACAGTCTAGAATCTGAAAAGGGATCTCCTCATAAGGCAAGCTATCCTTGATACCAATATCTTCAATTGGTATAATAAGGGAAGGATCTCCCATGCACTTCTTCAACATGGAAATATGAAATATCGGATGGATCGCAGCTAAATATTGGGGTAGCTCTAACTCATAAGCTAATCTACCATTCCTTTTGGATATTCTGTAAGGGCAAATATACCGGGGACTAAGCTTCCCCTTCTTACTGAATCTCATAACACCCTTCATGGGTGAAACTTTCAAGTATACACAGTCATCTACTTCAAAATCTAACTTTCTTCTCCTAACATTAGTGTAGGATTTCTGACGACTCTGCGTTGTTTTCAACCTCTCATAAATGACTTTCACTTTCTCCATAGCTTGATGAACTAAGTCTGGTCCTATCAACCTAGCTTCACCAATTTCAAACCATCTAATAGAAGATCTTCATCTTCTTCCATATAGAGCTTTAAAAGGAGCCATTTGGATGCTAGAATGATAACTATTGTTATAAGCAAACTCTATGAGATGTAGGCAATCATCCCAATTACCTTTGAAATCAATCACGGAAGCTCTCAACATATCCGTTAAAGTCTGAATAGTGCGCTCTTCTTGACCATCTGTCTGAGGATGAAAAGCAGTACTCAAGTTCATCTTTGAACCCAAGGCTTTTTGAAAAGATTTCCAGAACTGTGCAGTAAATTATGCACCTCTATCTGAAATAATCGATAGCGGAACCCCATGAAGTCTTACTACCTCTTGAATGTATAACTTGGCATAATCCTCTACTGAATGGGTAGTCTTTACCAACAAAAGTGGGCTGATTTGGTCATTCAATCCACAATCACCCAAATAGAATCATTTTACTTGTGAGATCGTGGCAAACCTGTGATGAAATCCATATTAATCATCTCCCACTTCCATTTCGGAAGTTCTATATTCTTAGCCATACCATTGAGCCTTTGGTGCTCTACTTTAACTTGTTGGCAATTCGGGCATTTAGCAACGAACTCAATAATACGCTCAAAATACACCTCCCTTAAGAAGTATAAGCGATTGTTATCAAGTAAAGAATCCAACTTGTAGGCTGGGGTCGATCCCACGAGTTATATGGTTTAGACTTAACTTTAACCCACGATTATATTCGTTTAGTCAACGTATTTCCGAAACAAATAATTAAAAAAGGGGGGATTTGTCAAACAAATTTTGAAAGTTATGTGAACAATTAGTAAGCAAGATTTAAACTTTTGTTGTTATCAAGATGAGAGAGAAACTAGGGTAATAACGCGGTAATCCTAGTAATATCGATCCTTTCCTAGTGTATTACATGCAAAGTGAGAAGTTAGGTATCTCTATATCCTTGGTCCGGTATCTAGAGAATTTTACTCCGCACCTTGGTACGGCTACGTGTGTATAATCTACTAATCCTTACCTTTACCTCATATTAGACATCACATTGATGTATGACTTTGTTTTCACCCTCGCACCAATCGACATTAGACTATTAGATAGTATCACACTAAATCTAAGTTGATAATTCTTTTCTCGTTAATTACCTCATTGGTCCGGAAAGTAGTAATGAGACAAGTTCTAACATCGGCCACCGTTAAAAAATCTAACCGAAAGAATTATCAATGCATGCAATAACACTATTCAAGAATTACTTAGTTACTATTCATACGTTGTTAATCGCTCATGGTTTCCACAACCCTAGTTGTGAATTTAGTTACCCATAATAGCAAGAACACAATTCATATTTTTAGATGAAGAAATCATGAACTTACGTAATAAGTAGAAGAAACCCAAAATCTCAACTTGAATTGCAAAGTCAAAATCTTCTAAACGAACTTAGGAAATTAAGAATTACTAAAGTTGCAAGTTAATCTCCAGAGTCAAGAACTAGAATAAAAGTAATAAAGTCTTAACCTAAATAAGAAGAAGAAAAGAACCCTAAAAAGTATCTCCTATCAATCCTTCTTAAAATAATTATTTCTATGGACTATTTATAGAAAACCTTAAATAAAATAATTGAGTTCAAATTAAGTTAGGAATCCAAAATCAAAAGGAATTGGATTCCTTTTTTTTCCGCCGCATGAGCTATCCGCGTGAAATTTGAAACCGCCTCAAATTATAGATTCTGCCCCGCCATGCATCAATTGGCCAGTGCCTTTAAAGATTGCAACGTGACAATTTATTCCTTCAACTTAAATTCTTTTGTAATTCGCAATTTGCAGCAATATGCACCTTATATATAAATATAATATTTTATTCACTTTAATCCATTAAGCTGTCTGTTTGATTTTCTTCTTCAACTTTTCATTTTTAATTTGTTTTAGCTCCAAACTTCTTCAATTTTCCACCAATTTAATCCTACAAATAAAATATATTATTTAACACAATCCATAAAATTTATGTTCAAAAAGGAAAAATATACATAATAAATGTGAGGAAAATAATGATTAAACATATGTATTTTTGCCTCACATCACTCAACAATTCCTTTCTTCAATCTATTCTACCAATATACTTCCCTCAAGTCACGATACATCTTTGTGGAACCCGAATGAATGAAATATCTAGAGCTATGAGCTTCCTCCATAATCCTTTCTTAAAGTTCATCCACCCTTGGTACTCACAACCTACCTTGATACCTCAATACACCATCTCCCCCTTGTTCGAAAATCATTACTTTTTGCTTATGAACATTTACCTTTAAGTTGAGAAAAATAGGATCTTGGTCTCGTTTTTCTTTCACTTCGGACACCAATGATGATTTAGCCCCATTCATCACCACCACTCCTCCATCTGTGGAATTCATTAGTCGAACTCCTAATCATGGAAGTCTATGCATATCTTTCACTAACTCTTTCTTATCTTCCTCAAAATGGGTGGTACTACCCATAGACAATCTACTCAAGGCATCAACAACAACGTTAGCCTTACCTGGGTGATAAAGAATACTCATGTAATGATCCTTAAGTAACTCTAACCACCTTCGCTGTCTGAGATTAAGCTCTTTCTGACTAAACACATACTTAAAACTTTTGTGATCAGTGAACACATCCACATGAACACCATAGAAGTAATGACGCTATATTTTCAAAGAAAATACTACGACAACCAACTCTAGATCATGGGTTGGGTAGTTCTTCTCGTGAACCTTAAGTTGTCTGGAGGCATAAGCTATGACTTGGTCATTCTGCATTAAAACACAACCCAAACAAACTCTAGACGCATCACAATATACAACAAAGCCTTGCGTACCTTCTGGTAAGGTCAATATTGGGCAGTATTCAACCTCTTTTTCAATTCCTGAAAACTTTTGTCACAAGCTTCAGACCATTGAAACTTCACCATTTTCTGAGTTAACTTAGTCAAAGGGGATGAAATAGATGAGAACCCCTCTACGAACCTTCTATAATATCCAGCCAATCCCAAGAAACTTCTAATATCAGTTAGAGATGTGGGTCTAGGCCACACTGGCTCTATTTTCTGAGTATCAACTCTAATTCCATCACCGAAAACAATGTGACCTAAAAATGCCACAGACTCAAGCCAGAACTCACACTTAGAGAACTTAGCATATAAATCCTTATCCTTTAGAGTATGGAGAACTATTTTGAGATGACTAGCGTGATCTTCCTCATGCCTTGAATAAATTAGAATGTCATCAATGAATACGATAATAAAAATAGCTAAATAAGGCTTGAATACTCTATTCATAATGGTCATGAATGATGCAGGTGCATTGGTTAAACCGAATGACATGACCAGAAACTCATAATGACCATAACGGTCCTGAATGTTGTCTTTGGAATATCACATCCCTTACTTTCAACTGATGGTAGTCTTATTTGAGATCTATTTAAAAAAATAGGAGGTATCCTGAAGTTGATCGAAAAGATCATCAATTCTTGAGTTCTACAATCAACGGAGGCATAACAGGCATGAAGCCAGTCCATACCCAGAATAACATCAAAATCAACCATGTCTAACTCAACTATATCAATTGTGGTACTCTTGTGATTGACGGAAATTGTATTATCACGATAGACTCTCTCAGCAAGAATAGACTCACAAACAGGTGCAGAAACACTAAAGGGCTCAAGAAGTTGCTCAGGAAGAACCTCAAAATTCATTGCAATATATGGAGTTACAAAAGATAAACTCGCTCCTGGATCTAGCAAAGCATAAACATCAAAGTTAAAGACTTGGATCATACCGGTGACAACGTCTGGTGAATCCTCTTGCTCTTGGCGACTAGTGATAGCATAAAGATGGTTTGCTCCTCTGTTTGCCCCTGAAGTAGCTCCTCTAGATGCAACTCTTTCTGGTGGAGCAACTGAAGAAGATTGGGTTGTATTGCCCCTATTTCTATTGCCCTGCCTGCTCTTTGGACACTCTTTCATGAAGTGACCCTCTTGACCACACTTGAAGCAACCATTGGTGACATCACGACACGCTCCGGGGTGATTTCTACCACACCTAGCATATGCAGGAGCCCAATTACCTCCTTGTTCCACACTACATTGAGACTCTGCAAGTCTAGCTCTTAAATGCTATGAATTTTGACTATTGTACTCATATTTGTTCCTTGGTGCAGGTGCACTAGCAGATCATGGAGTAGGTCCCTTTTGCTTTTGTTGGAACGAAGACCGGTTCACATTACTCTTCTGCTGCCTGGACTCATTCCCAAATGTCTTTGCCTTTTTGTTCCTGAACTCCTCTTTATCCCTCAGCTTATCCTCCTCAACCTTCTGCACATGAATCATCAGCCTCTCTATGTCCATATCACCTATGTAACACCCTGTATCCTAGATAGCCAAAAATGCAGATTTTGAGAAGTTGCAGGTGCAACCCACGGTTGCCATCCATGGACCGTAGGTCAGACCACGACCCGTGATGGTGGTCCTTGGTTCACCACTGAAACCCCTCCCCAATTCAGCTCACAAAATCAGCTAAGTCTTGACCCACGGACAGACCCATGGTCCGTAGGTCAGACCATGGTCCGTGGTCTGTGTCGGTGGATCGAGGTCCCCTGTACCCAGCCTCTGATGCAAATGATGGTTGACTAGCACGGACCGTCATTCGATCCACGGTCCATAGGTCTAACCATAGGTAAA
The DNA here is from genome assembly GCA_029582685.1 of Solanum piurae. NCBI lineage: Eukaryota > Viridiplantae > Streptophyta > Magnoliopsida > Solanales > Solanaceae > Solanum > Solanum piurae. The sequence goes on from JAJOOO010010999.1 coordinate 43,142, forward strand.
GGTCAGCAGTCAGGTAGATGAAAATTGTGATTGGGTCAACTTAAAATAGTCATAACTCTTAGCACAAAAGGAATTATGTGTCCTTTGACCTATTATATGATAGATAATTGAATCCTCTTTCCAACGCCACTGAGTTTTCTAAACTCCGACCTCCGAGTGAAAAGTTACATTCATTTTAGTGAAGCCTTGTTGGGCAGACTTGACCGACGGACCCAATCGGCGGACCGTCGATTGAATGAAGGCCTGTCAGTCCAATCCGTCGATCACTCCGACAACAGTTACGTCAGGGGGATTTTGGTCTTTTCCTATTTCGTTTAACATCTAAGATACGTCGTTTAGACTCTATATTATGAGATTTTAATCAGTTTAAGCCTAGAAACATAACTAGAACTTACCTAAGTCAAATCATTAATCAAACTTAGAAAAATTAGAACGCTGAGGAGAAAAAGGTCAAGAACCCTAGTTCAAGAACGCAACAAGTTTTCGTCAGTTCCAGCCCAGAAATCAAAGGATTTCTCTGTGAAATTCGTCACCAAGTATGTGGGATTTCACTAGTGGGTTCCTTTCACCCATTAGGTCCCTAGTTTTCAATCAGTTTGTTGATTCCCTTATTATGACTAGACCTAGGGTTTATTGAATATTAGAATTATTGGGTTCTTAGCTGTTAGAATAATCCAAATCAGATTAGTATGTTAATATTCGGTTTATTGCATGAATTCCAGAACCCTAGCTATGTATTTCATTAGTTCTTTAATTACACATGTTAGGTCAGATATTTAGTTATTCAGTTATACATGCCTCAGTTATTAATGCATCAATATCAGTTAAATTATTGCATTCTCAGTTTGCATGTTCAGTTTGAGCTATCCAGTAATTTATAGAAATTCAGTCATAATGTGTTAATTACTTAATCTATTGGGAGTAGCATAATACTGAGTTGGACTAGGGTTCAACGTATCCATATATTCCCAGAACTACGATTCACGTAGGTGTAAGTCCCCTCTGTGGGCAATATCAGTTAGTGATCACGCCATCATGCCTCTATACCTTTGGCCGGGTATGTTGGGTCCTCTCGATGGGGCGTATACATCAGACTCCATATTTAGCTCATGTGGTTTTATTATCGGTTGTTAGTAGCTCCCACAGTTCAGTCAGACTCTGCTGCATTGACCACATTTCAGTACAGTTTAGTATTCAATCTCAGCATGTTATAAATTGGTCATTTCATTCAGTTAGCTCAGTATTCAGTATCTATATCATGTTCAGATTATAACATTGCCTATTTGTTTTGTTCATTTATATGTTATTTCAGCTGTATTCTATCCTGCATGCTCAGTACCTTTCAAGTACTGACGCATACGTGCGTTACATCTTCTCGTTATGTAGGTTCAGGTTCTCAGCATCCAGATCACGCTTAGATCGATTCCGGATGTTCAGTTCAGCAGCATCAGTGGTGAGTCCTCATTCTTCGAGGACTAGTGACATGTTTATCTTTATCGCTTTTAGTCTTTAGTTTCAGTTTTACTAGACCTAGTTGGGGCATGTCCCAACATTTCTAGTCAGTTTAGAGGCTTATTTCAGA